>JAKWJA010002492.1:16477641-16677964 GCA_027704765.1 Solanum habrochaites | reverse complement strand
CTACAATTCAATACTTTAAAATTCAACTTGTCAGTAATTCCCCAAAATCTGGGAAGTCATCACACAAGAAAGCTATGATCAAATTACTAAACTAAGAGTATTCCTAGAAGACATAAAACAAATAAAAGCTAGTCTATGCCGAAACTCAGGGCATCAAGACATGCGGCAGGAGATCCAGTCCAAGCTAGAAGCATTATTAGCTCACCCTAAAGATCAGGTGATGAGACGACGACGGCTTGAATACTGTGAGTCAAAGATGACCGCCACGTTTGCTGCACTCCACAAATAAACAAAAAGGAAAACATAAAAGAGGGGGTCAGTACAACCACAAGTACTGAGTAGGTAATATCGGCACCTCAAAATAGAAAGCAATATATCTCAGAAAAATCATAAAATCAACTAATATCATTAGCATGCAGCTTTACAATTACCATTAATTCTGGTTACAACACCAAAACGTCAATGAGGACTAACACCTCCTCATCATACTCATTTGGGGGAAAAAACATGTTCTTTAGATTGAGTATATTAGTATCTTTCCAAGATTCATTATATTATTTACTCTTGTGTCGGTACGTGACAATCCGCCTCCTCATTCTACCTGGTAGCGGAAACGTGGCACCGACCATATACTATTCCTGGTGTCGGAACGTGACACTCCGATCCTCATTTTATCCTGGTGTCGGAACGTGGACACTCCGATGCCTCATATTTAGTCCTCGGTCCCGGAACGTGACACCCGATCCACTAAGCTCACTACTTCGCTTCATAAGCCTTCTTTTTATACAGGCATCATCATTAAACAAGTAGATTAGGGTTTCTCAAGATTCAAGATTCAATAGCTTCTTCATGTTATTTTATCACAAACATATAATCTATAAGAGCAATCATGCAACAACAATAAGCATATAGAAGACTTAATAATACTACCCAAACATATCCTTCGCTATAAGAGTTTTACTACGAATAGTGGTTAAAAACCATAACTTACCTCAACCGAAGAATTGCGATCAACAAGCTATCTTCCTCAATTCTTGTTGTTCCTCTTCGTTCCTCTCTCTCTCTACTCGTTTTGTTCTCCTCTCTTTTCGTAATTTGTTTTTATTATTCAAACCCTCTTTCTTGTTACCCTAATTATCATATAATTAAGTTTAAAGATGGCACTAATACTCCACACTGATTAACTTAAGGTTACCTCTTTTAAACCCCAAGTAATTAGACTTATTAAAATTAACCACAATTATTTCTATAATTTAAAGCAGGAAAATAGTCCAAAAACACCCCTTAAATTAATTAATCAGAAATCGACCCGCCTGGGACACGCTAGCCCGTTGACGGGCCGTTGGCGTGCCTGCGACGGTCCGTTCCTGCTGTCGTCGCAACCGTTTGTCAGAGACCAATTTCCATCAAAGCGTCTGTGACGGTCCGTCACGCTTGTGACGGTCCGTCCTGCCATTTCTAGTGACAGGTCAGAGAGTCGATTTTCCACGTTACCCCAATTTCAGATTTTTCCAAGTGTTTTGCAACGACACCTCCACGACGGTCCGTCGTGGCCTCCGGTAACCTCGGCCCAGTTTGTCCAGAATAAAATCTGTTGCTCAAAACGGACTAAACAGGTCGTTTACAGCCAGCAAACGTCCCACGTCTTCAACTCAACCGCAACTCTGAGCCAGTTCTTAATCACGTCGGATATCAGGTGAGCTAATGCTTCTAGCTTGGATGGATCATTCTTCATGTCTTGTGCCTTTGAAGTCCGGCAGGCTATGGACTAGCTTTGCTTATTTTAGCTTGTATCTACTATAGATTAGTATTTGAGGATAGAGTTCTCCATGTGGTGATGACTCCAGATTTTGGGGATAATGATTGATAAATTTTGAAGTTATTTAATGATTCGTTAATGAGTTGTAGTCTACGCCGCCGTTATATTGGTTCATAATGTTAAAAGTTGGGGTTTAGATGGTTGGTTCGCTCAATAGTAGGGATAAGTGGGTGCCCCCGCGATCCATTTTGGGTCGTGACAAACTTGTTCAACGCATTAGGTTCGTTGTATATCACACCAGAACCGAGTCTAGTAGAGATTAAGGAACGGTAGGGGGACGCCTTTATTTACTTTTCTTTAAGAGGCTATAGGACTTTAGGGAAAATTCAATTCTTCTTTCTTTCGTGCTATTACTTGGATCCAATTGGTTATATAGGTGGTGATACAAATTGGTATCTGACATCTTGCACTCTATTCGCCAGATGGTTAGAATAGAGCAACAACTGCGCCCAACACAAGCACCGGCAAGACAAGATGCGTCTGAGCCAGCCACTGGGGCTGTAAATCGAAAGAGGAGCAAGTGGCAAGGGGCGCCGTGGTAGAGGTCGTGGGGGAGGTCCTCTAGCGGAAGAGGACGGAAAAACCACCCTGGCCCATTGAGGTACTAGGGTGGTGAATCCTCCACCGAATGAGGAAAGTAGTAAGGAAGAGAGGGTGAGGAAGGGGAAAGTCAGCAAGTGGACAGATGAGGAATTACCACCCAACCTACCCCAGAGATGTTAATCAGGTTCTTGCTTCCGTATCTTAGAGGGTTATCTGATAAGGCCAGACCACCTCCAGTGTTTTCTTGCACCAGCACTCAGGTCCGGAAGATACAACAGGGCCGCTGCTGAGGATCCCCGCTATGGATGCTCATTGAGAAATAGGCACGTTTCCTCGTTTTTGACTAGCAGGGCCCATAATGACAAAGCGGATCAACATGAACTTTTCAGTAGTTCTTGAAATTGAAACCTCCAATCTTCAAGGGTGCTGCATCTGAGGAATGCCTACGATTTTTGGTTGATTGTCATGAGATACATTAAAATGGGCATAGTGGAACGATTTTGGCGTTGAGGTTTGTAAACCTATCAGTTTCAGGGAAATGACCAAAATGTGGTGGCAGGGGTCACATTTGAGTGTCAACCGTACGGCACCAAACTAAGATGACTGGGGCTCATTCTCTAGCTTATTATGGAGAAGTAATCCCTCGGACTTGAGGGATAGGAGGAGAGATGAGTTTCTTGAGCCTAGAGCAAGGAAGATGTCGGTGACGACTGCGTATGAGGCTATGTTCCGTGCATTTCCAAATATGCCACCCAAACTTTGTTCAGTCCCACAAGAGCGGGATTCGCCGTTTTGTGCAAGGGGTTGAGGTCAGATTTGCGAAATTTCAGATTACAGGTAGCGCTACAAGCGAAATCTGTAAGAGGTGGTAGACTCGTGATAGAGATGGAGGGGAGTGAAGCCGATGACTTCACCATGCATCAACATCTAAAAGGTTTCGTAAGGGGGGTGAGTTAATGGTTACTTCTCCAGAGGGCAGGGTTCAGGAGGTATCCAGCGCCGACCCTATTCAGTCTTCACTGCAGACTGTAGTTGGGGGTCACAGCCAGAACGGTCAACATTGTTTCTTGAGTTTGGAGGTTATCCCCAGACTTCGTCTTTCCACAGAGACTATGCTTGACTCAGAGAGTGTTCTGGAGTTGGGAGCTGGGCATATCAAGAGGTAGTGTCCAAAACAGAGTTTAGTTACAGACCTCAAATAGTCAAAGGTAGAGGTGGTCATGGAAGAGGCCGTCATTCAGGGAAGGCGTGGTGGCCGAGGGGTCGTAATGCTGGTCACCACAAAGGCCGGGGTGACGGGACAAAATGGGAACTACTGCAGAGCAAACCATGGTAGAGGAATGGGGCAGACAGGGTGATAGGCCCCACTGTTACGCTTTCTGGGTGGTCGAAAGCGAAAGACATCAGATACTGTTATCACAGGCAATCTGTGGTTGTGATTGCTGGCTTCTGTATTATGATCCAGATCAGCATTTTCATATGTACTTCCTCATTGCTACCGGTTCTTAATTACATGGGTGAATGCTGACATGGCCTATTCGGGTTTTTACTCCGGTGGGTGAGTCTGTGATTAGTGAAAAGGTGTATAGGTCTTGATAGGTGACTTTTGTGAGGGAGCAACCATATGTAGACGTGTTTCTTAGAATGGTGATTTCGACGTAATTTTGGGTATGACTTGGCTTTTCCCCAATTTTGCAATCTTAGATTGTAATGCTAAAACTGTAACGTTGGCAAGCCTGGGACAGATCCGAGTGTGGGAGGGGAACAACTTCCACTCCAGTTCGTATCATATCCTTTCTTCGTGCTAAGAGACTATGTTTAGTTAGTAAAGGGTTGCTTAGCTTTCTCTGGCCCCACCTCCGGGATGATTACTACCCAAAGTACCTTCAATTGAGGCGGTTCCGGTAGTCCGTGAGTTTTCTGGAAGGTTTACTGCAGGACCTTCCTGGTATGCCTTCGGATAGGAATTGACGTTTGCATCATCTAGGCCGGGTACTGCCCCATTCCATCCCGCATTATAGATGGCTCCAGCAGAGTTAAGGGGATGTAGTTAAAGGCCCAACTTTAAGAGTTGGTAGTAAATCCCGGTTTCATTAGAACAAGTGCCTCCCCTTGGGGTGTTTGCGCCAGTGTTATTTGTGATGAAGAGTGAGAAGAAGGATGGGAGTTTTCGGATGTTGCATAGACTACCGGCACTTGAACAAAGTAAGTAACTGTTAAGAACAAGTACCCTCTCCCGCATTGATGATTTGTTCGATCAGTTAGAAGGTGTGGTGTGCTCTCAAAAAATTGATTTGAGATCTGGTTATAACCATTGAAAATAAGGCAACGGATTTGGGGGGGGGGGGAATTGGGGAGCCCAAGACTGCTTTTGGACCAGGTATGGGCATCATTATGAATGTTCTTAGTAAGTCTTTTGGGCTACGAATGCCCCTTGATGCTTTAATGATCTTGATGAAGGGATCTTTACGCTATATCGGGATCTGTTGTGATCGTATTATTGCTGATATAAGGATTATACTCCAAGAGTAAGAAGGAACAGGGAGCATTTGAGAATCGGTGTTGGAAGTAGTAAGGGAGAAAAGGCTCTATGCCAAATTCTCCAAGTGGAGTTTGGCTAGATAGTGTCTTCCTTAGGGGCACGTGGTTTCTAAGGATGGAGTGATGTGGGATCCTTCTAAGATTGAAACAGTGAGGAAAATTGGGTTAAGACCTACTAATGTGTCAAGAAATAGGGGCTTTGTTGGTTTAGCCAGCTACTAACGTCGATGTCAAGGGATTCTCATTCTATTGCCTCCCAACTGACGATTGACTAAGCGATGTCCATTTGTATGGTCGGATATGATTGTGAGCAAAGCTTTCAGAATCAAGGTACCTTGCGACTAATGCACCTATCTTACCCTTGCCAGGTAGGGGTATAATAAAAACTTCATTTGTTTGATTGTGATGCATCTATTCTGTTTGGTGCAGTGCGAATGCAAGGAGAAGATGTGATTGCTTATGCTTCGCAGGCCAAGTAAAGGTGCATGAACGTAACTATCTCGACCCATGATTGAGAATGGCTGCAGTTGGTTGCAGTAAAGGCAATGGAGACACTATCTATATGGGGTTAGTGTGTGAGTCCTAACGGATCATCGTAGCCTACAGTATGTTTACTCAGCAAGATTTGATTTGCGACAGGGAGGTGGATGTGGAACTAACGAAGGATTATGATGTTACCATCTTGTTATCACCCAGGAAAGGCTAATGTGTGGAAAGCCTTAAGTAGAAAAAGCAGCGGGAGATGGGTAGTTTAGCCACTTACAAGTTCTAGACCACCCATTTGGCTAGAGAGGTCAGACTCTGGCTACTGACTTTTGAGGTTAGAAGTAACTGAGAAGGGAGGATTTTTGGCAGTGTGGAGGTGAGAACTTCTTTTCTTACAAATCAAGGGGAAACAGTTTGATGATGCGAATAATAAAGCCGGTGAAAATTTGGATATGGTGTTGCGAGGAGAGGTTAAAGAAGCAATAATAATGGATTGAGGAAGGAAGGTGTTTTGAGAATGAAAGGAAAAAAATGGTATGTGGCCCCGCTGTCGATGATTTGATCCACACTATTCTTACAGAGGCTCATTAGTTCCGGTATTATATACATCCTGGTGCACAAGATGTATCGTGACCTAAATCAAACACTTTTGGTGGGAGTAGAATGAAGGCGACATTGTGCTTTGTTGCCAAATGTCCAAAATTAGTCAGCAAGTAAAAGTATGAAACACCAGAGGCCCGGAGGAACACTTCAGGAATGCCATTCCTGAAATGGAAGTGGGAGAGAATTTGCAATGGATTTCGTGGTTGGTCTTCCAAAGATAGGGGAAACGTTTGATTCTATTTGGGTAATTGTGGAAAGATTATTAAACATAAGTTGCTCACTTCATTCTGGTCAAGGTGACTTACACCACAGAGAAGTTAAGCCAAATCTTTATATTCAGAGGGTTCGATTGCATAGGAGTTCCCATGGCCATTCATATCAGATAGAGGTACGCAGTTTTTACTTCTACGTTGGAGAAATTGAATGCGGAATTAGGTTACTAGGTTGGACCTTAGGACTGCATTTCACCCTCAGACGATGGACAGTCGAGCGACGAGATTAAAGTATTGGGAAGATATGCTTCGTGCTAGTGATCGAATTCGGTGGTCATTGGGAAACTTATGACCTTAGCGAGAGTTAGTTTTTCATTACAAATAATAGCCATCCACCTCACGTATTGATATGGCTACTTTCGAAGCATTGTATGGGAGGAAGGAGATGTAGGTCCCCATTGGTTGGTTTGATCCATTCGAGGTTAGACCTGGGGTTGGTACTGACCTTTTGAGGGATTCATTAGAGAAAGTGAATTAATTCAAGAAAGACTTTTAGTGATTGATGCAAAGTAGGCCAAAAGGAATATGCGATAGAAGGTTAGGGACTTGGAGTTCATGGAGGGTGAGCAAGTCTTGTGAAGGTTTCGCCCATGAAAGGGGTCGGTCGACAGAACGGTTTGGTTAAAAGAGTGTCAGCTAAGCCAAGGTTTAATCGGACCATTTGCAAATACTTAAGCGAGTAGGGGAGGTGGCTTATGAATTAGAATGCCTCCAGGGCTTTCAGGAGTGCATCCGGTATTTCATGTGTCTATGCTGAAAAGATAACATGGGGATGGAAAAAACTACATCATTCGTAGGGATTCATCTGCTTGATGAAAATTTGACTTATGAGGACGGAGCTTTGCATTCTATATAGAGAGTTCGCAGTGGCGATCAAAGGGAGATGCGTCCATCAAAGTTCAATGGAAGAATCGACCAATTGAAGAGTCCACTTGGGAGAGAAGGAGGCTGTGATATATGAAAAGAAAATACCCACACCTGTCTACGAGTCAGGTACTCCCTTTTGCCCTTGGTTTTTTTCTTTTTCTTGTGATCGTTCGAGGGACGAACGATGGGGAAATTGGTATCTATTGTAACGACCTGTTTAGTCGTTCTTGGGCAGCAGATTCTATCTGAAAAAAAACTGGCGGCTGAGAATGAGTCGATGGGCTCCCACGACGGACCGTCATGGGCACGACGGACCGTCGAGGGAGCCAGTCTCGTTCAAACACTTAGATTTAGAAATTTGGGATTGATGTGAGCGACTCTATGAACGCTCACGACGGATCCACAACCTCCTCCGTTGCGGGGGGGGGTGGTGGCAGGAACGACAATCGCAGGTATTGCGGGCAGTCACAGATCTCCCGTAATGAATTAGAGTCTCTGAACCTTGTGACGGAAGCAGAAGGACGGACCGCTCGCATAGGGACGACGGGCCGTCACACATGGCGCTAACCATGACTGGGTCGGATTTCTGTTAAATATTTTAGGGGGAGACGTTTGGACTATTCCTGTTATTATTATAAAGTGAGTGGTTTAATGTGAATAATATAATACGTGGGGGTAAAAAGGGCACCTTGAAACAAGTAGTGGGGTGGTAGTTTTCATAGTTATACTTAATTATATGCTAATTAGGGTAAAAACGAGAGAAGGGTGTTGAATAAGAAAAATAGAAAGAACAGAGAGGAAAAGAGAGAAGAACAGATGGAGAGAGGGAAAAAACGAAAGAGGAAAGCAAAGAATTGAGGATAGCTTTCTTGATCATGAATTCTTCGGTGGAGGTCGGTTATGGTTTATGCTATTCATAGTAAACTCTTAATAGCGGATGATATGTATTGGGATAGTATGTAAACCCTCTCATGCTTAATTGTGTGTATGCTGATGTTGTTTATACTATAATGGGATAAAATAAAAACATGAGAGGCCATTGACTTTTTAAGCTTGAAAACCTCTTGTTAGTGATGATCCGTAGTTTAAAAGAGGGCTTGATGAACTAAAAGATGAGGTTAGGGATTGGTGTCACGTTACGAAACCAGGGTAGGTAGTAATAGAGGATCGGGTGACACGTTCCGGCAACCAGGATAGAATATGGATCGTGGGTGTCACGTTCCGACCACAGGGGATAGAATATGGATGGTGCACGTTTTGTTTTCTGACACCAGGATAGAATATGGATCGGAGTGTCACATTCCGACACCAGGATTAGTTTATGATGAGGATTGGAGGTCAAGTTCAGGGGGGTAAACACAAAACCAGGATAGAAAGAGAAGAATCTTGAAATGCTAATATTCTCAAATCATGAAACCTATTTCCCAAAGAGTATGGTATTGAGATTGAGTCCTCATGGGTTACTTGGCGTACTTTAGTAATGATTACAATATGTTGTGCTACATGTGAGTATGTAGTTGATTTTATGATATTAACTGGTATAACTGTTTCTATTTGGAGTTGGCGATGGATACATACTCAGCCCCCCGTACTAGTGTTTTGAATGAACAATACTTGAATTGTTTTTCTTTGTTCTTGTATGGAGTGCAGCAAACGTACCATCGTCTTCAACTCAACCGCAACTCTAGCCAGTCTTCATCACATCGGATCTCAGGGTTGAGCTAATGCTTTCTAGCTTGGACTGGATCTCTTCTCATTCGTGATGCGTGAAGTTCCGGCATGGACTGCTTTTAATTAGTTTAGCTTCTTATATACTCTTAGATTAGTAATTTGAGGATAGAGTTCTTGTGGTGAGGATTCCAGATTTGGGGATAATGATTGATAATTATTGAAGTTATTTAATGATTCGTTAATGAGTTTAAGTATTCCGACATCGTATTTTGTTCATAATGGTTAAAATGTGGGGTTTAGATTGGTTCTGTTCAACTCAATAGTAGGATTTAAATTAAGTGTGGGGGTGCCAATCGCGATCCGTTTGGGTCGTGACAAAATGATCATACCTTTGCACTCAACCCCATTACAAGCCTTAGAAAGACCTTATTGATCTTGAGAAAGTGGAAACATTGTTGACTTGAAAATAAGGGCTGACCCATGGGTGAAAGCACACATTGTGGTCCTCTTTATGAGAGTGAGCGTTTTATCTGATTCCTGAAATTTAGATTGATTATACACCTGTGTGTGAAAATGGAATAATCATTTGTATAAAGACATATGATTGCTTATGTTTGAGCTTGAACTTGCATTTGAAGCAAGTAATGAGAGCTCGAGAATATTTGATTATGATGTGTCACAACTTGAATCTTTGAGTACACAATTGATTTTTGTATAAATAGTTTGAGTTTTTTTGTGTACATTCATGATTGAGTCTTGTATAGATCTATTTGACACATTTCTTTTGAATTGCTTAACTTGAGTTTTACTTGGGGACAAGCAAACATTTAAGTTGGGTGTGTTGCTGAGTCCACAGATCAAACTCATTTAGGGCTACATTTTAATAGAAAAGTGTTCTCAAATGCTTATTTTATTGCAATATCTCATGATAACTCGTAAGTTTCACGTATTTAAGGATATAAGTGAAGCATGCACATTATGTCGTAAAATTGAGTAAAAAGGCAGAGAAAAGTGAAGAAATGAATGCCTGAGCATCATTAAGTACACCTGGTGGATCATCGATAGGCATGAAGGTTGTCCTTTGTTCTAGTGTGCTAATCCTTGAAGGGAAGGGTCAAATTAGTCGTAGAGAGGAGAAGTTGACGTATCGCCAAGTAGTTTCTTAAAGTAGTATCTCATCGCCCAACAAACCAAAGAACGATATTGTGGAAGGTTGTACCACAAGGCAATGGACAATACCTATGGGAAAATCGCTGAGTCAATCGACGGTTCCTACTAAAGTCGTTGATTGATCCTATGCAACACAAATATGAAATCTATAAGTACTAGTAGAGTTGTAATTTTTAAAACGTTGGATCATTTTTTTAGAATTCCAACTAGAGACAAATAATTTTATTAGTACTTTTTGTATTTTACTCTGAAGTTTTGTAAGGATTTTGAAGACTTGAAGAAGAAAGGGTGTCTCCTTCTTTTATTTGGAAATGGGTCTCCTTGATTCCTCTCTCTTTGCTCAACTCCAGACTTTATTTCTTATACCCATTTGATTTCAAAATCATTGAAGGTTCTCAATGTGTGGCTAAAAATTTCATTCTTGGGGTGTGATTTAGCGAATATGGGTTAATACTTTTGATAGGTTTTCTTGTTGGTAGATTAAAGATATTTTAATGATGATTTCGTCAGTGATTGTGGTTTAATTTAATGTATTTGTAGTTGTAAATACAAGTTTACCCATGTGTTTTTGGCATGCTCGAGAGAGAAGTCGCTAAACCAAACCGCTAGATAATGGACTAAAGATTGGGTTGACATGAGGTTCAGCCCGAAAAGATAATCATGCGTGAAACCCTCCGTACCATATCCTAAACACAAGCTCGGAGAGGAGTGGGAAAAAGGCATTAGGATGGTCTTCTGCGGAGAAAAGGGGAAAATAGGTAAGAAGAACCCATTTGAAATGGGGTAAGTTGCTCAAGATAGAGAACTTATGTCCATATAAAGATTAGCGTCGTTACTATTTTTCTACAAATTTATTGAAAGCATGAACCAAACAATTTTGATTAATCGGCATTGCAGTCACATCCCAAGAATTTCCCCTTCCATTGCTTAGTTTTCTCATTTATTTTTCTATTTTTATTACTCGTGAAAAGCTCTCATTTGATATTTGAAACTTTCTTGTCACTTCCATTAATTTAAAATGTTTTTAGTCGCAAATTTCTTGAGCTACGACTAATTAGAATGAAGTTCTAATTAACTACAATTTTTCACTACCTCTCCCTTGGGACACGACCTCAACCCTCGATTGGGTTACTATATTATCGACGATCGTAGATACTTGAATAGAAAGTAGTGTCGTTGATCACGATAAGTATTATACATCAGCCTATCTCCTTCTATAATTATGTTAGGTTGTATTTTCCCTTTGAGATGAATTGTTGTTGTCCGCTTTTTGGACTTGTATTTATATTTTTAGACAACTTTGTACTCGTGAATTTCAGGTTCTGGAAGGGTTCCCTTGGTATATAGTTTTTGGGTTGCTTTTCATTTATATCTTTTATTATTGTTATTATTACTTCCTGTTTAGTTCTATAGATATACTCAGTTCTTTTTTGGGGTATAGATCATCTTACCTACCAGTGGATTTTAGTAGTTGTCATCATGACTCGGGAAGTTTGGTCATGAAATTTTTTGGACCAAAACATAAACAGAGGACATTTGACCCTTTTCTAAAAAATAAATAAAAATCTCAAAACAAGTATGATCAATCAATATTTCATAAAATGGGCATATATGAAAAATATTTACTAAATTTTAAATATATAGTGAAGAAAATTTAAATTCATTAATGAAATATGATCAAGTAATTTAGCACAAAACAAGTGTATATATGAATAATTTTATATTTACTGATCTTTTACCATAAAAGTTAGTTAATGAAAATATTTTATCGTTTATTATTCTTGCAGATCTAGTAAACAACTACTAATTATGACACCTAATATAGATTTTTTAACAAGACTCTCGTGACATAACACATTAGTTCAGCTAGACATAACATGTTATTTTTGGTGAATCACATTTTGTAGGATCACTCATCACAATAAAATTTAAACATCTAGGCTTTCTCTTCCTTTCACTAGTAAATTTTCAGTGTTTGAGAGTCTAGTTAAACAGTAAACTAAAAATCCTATCAAATTGATGTGGTCGGAATTCATTTCAAAGAACTTACTGGTGAGCTATAATTAAAGTGAAATGCTCAACAAAAATTTTGTCACTTTTCCTGAGTCAGAAATGATAGTTTTTTGCTGAGCAGTTCACCTCAATCATAGCTCACCAGTGAAATGTCCAAAATAAATTATGGAAAATTAATTAGAGAAGGTTTTAAATTCAGCGTTTAGCTCGATTGTCAAAAACTTAAAAGTGACAACTCATAGGAAGAAAAAGCCTACAAGTTTCTATATAAGTTTGATGAGTGATCCTATACACGAGTTAATAGAAATATAGTCATTCTAAAGCTGAATTGAATGTGTAATTATTTCACAAGATTCTTGTTAACGAATCTCATTAGATGTCATAATTAGATTTCTTCACTGGGTTTGCAAAAATTGAATAAATAAGCAAAACTATTGATTTCATTTAAATTAGGGAAGAATGTAAAAAGAAAATTATTCAGATATGTACTTGCTTTGTCCTATTACAATCCACATTTTTTGTGAATTTAAATTTTCTTCATTAATTATTTAAGATTTAGTGAATATTTGTTTTCATAGATGCCCATTTTAATGAAAATTGCTTGATCACACTTTTGCGAATTCAATTTTATTTAAGCGAAAAGGGTTAAAAATTCTCTTAACTATGTGAAATGAATAAAAATGCCCTTTGTTTATTGTTTGGTCCAAAACTGTCACAACTCAGCTTCCCAAGTTATGATGACAAACTAAAACCCAAGAGAAGGTAAGTCGATCCATACCTAAAACATGAAGTAGTGAGAAAAAGGGTAGAACTAAACATAGAATAATTCTTACAATAGGAAAAGATAATAAACGGAAAGCAAACCATAAAATATTTCGAAAGGAAACCCTCCCAGAACATGGGCGTCAAAGATAGAGTTGTCTAACAACAACAACAACAATAATAACAACAACAACAACACAAACACCACCACCACCACCACCACCACCACCACCAACAACAACAACAACATCAACACCGCCACCACCACTAATAACAACAACACCAACAACAACACAAAAAAACACCAACAACAACACCAACACAAAAAACAACACCAACACCAACATCAACAACAACAACGATTACAACAACACCACTACCACCACCACCAACAAATACACCACCACCGCCACCATCACCACAACCACCACCACCACCACCAACAACAACAACAACACCGACAACAACAACAAGCAGTAAAAACATAACAACATCAACAACAACAATAAATATGCTTTAAGGTATGTGGGAGGTCCCTTGGAAGATAACTTTGGAAGTGAAGAGGTTTAGGCAACTTAGAAACAGTGGTGTAATAAGGGTGTAGCATGTATTGATAGAAGGAAATCCATTCGCTGATTACTTTGAGAACATGGGTACTCATTTTGCAAGTACTAAAAATATAACAATATCCAAGAGGTTTTCACACAAGGTAGAAGAATTATAAACATGGAGAAAGACGAAGTTCCAAGTCTTAGGATTCAGAAATATCAAAATAAATAATATGGATGCATAGAATCACACAAACAATCAGATTACTCAATTAACATAACATCATTCATACTTACAGATACAACAACTACACCAATAGTTACAAACAACCATAACGGTTACTTTACCATTATTTTAGTCCAAGATCATGGTTAACCATTATTCCTAATGCCCCAACAACATAAAATCATGTAACATGAAGTTTCAATATTCTTACGTGCTGGTGATTAACGTTAATTGTTGATATTTGAGAATAAATCAGATCATCTTTGTCAAAATAGTGGTATTAGCTTTTCTTGAAGCTCAAAGCTGTAGATAAAGTGAAATGGTTGGTAAATCAAAAATCAACAAGCTGACAAATCGTGTGGCATAACTGTGAGCTAGTTACCTCGTGTAGATTAGTGTGGGAATTTAACATAGAGACGAAGAACTCTTTTTTGGAACTGATTTCATGGCATCTGTAAGACTTGTAGGTGTCTTGAGTGAAATCAATCTTGCTATTTGAGCTATTTCCATGGCAGATCTGGATTAAGGTTGTCGGTGATCATAAATTCATCACTCGAATGTAATGTTCTTGAAGTGGGCTCAATTTCATACCTCAACTCGCGATGGTTCTAACGATGTGCATCTGAGCTCTTTGAGCTTTCCATTTTTAGGGTTATGGGGTATTTCCTAGTTAGTCTTGTTTAGGTTTTATTTCCTTTTATATTATATTTTGTTTGGGGCAGGTTTTGAGCCTTTGGGCTAGTAGACGCTTTTGGTCTACTATGCCAAATTGTAATTCATGTTTTATATAATTGATGTTTTTTTCGAATATCCTTAAAAATAAAACTTCTTACTTTTGAAGTCAATATTTTATATATTTTATATAGATTATATAATATCTCTATCTATCTATATATATAGAATCTCTATATATATATATATCTCTATATATATATATATCTATAAATACTCTCACTATAACTATCTCTATCATTTATCTATAATCTCTAGCTCATATCTCTATTCTACTCTATATCAGCTATATATATATCTCTATATATATCTTCCTTATATTCTATCAAGGCACACCACCCCTTTCTGTCCCTTTTTCCTTCATTCTATTAATATCTTATTTTTTTTGAAGAATTTTTTTATTGACTTTGCTAAGTATTTTCTTGACCCACATTTTGTTGATTGGTGGAAGTATTATTTTGTTCTATAATTTTATCCATTTATTCATTTTTATAAGTATTTTGGAAAAATCTATAAATGTGCTAAATGAACATTTTGAAATATAAACTTTACAATATCAGTTTATAATACAATAAATTTCAAAAGCCCTCAACTAACCGCGCAACGTTCAGGTGCGTATATAATTTAGTTTATATAAACACACCAACAAAAAAATTTAAAAACTTACTGGATTCAAAATATATAGAGCATATAAAATTAGACTTCGACCAATCAACAAAATGTGGGTCAAAGAAAATTCTATCAAAATCAAATAAAATTCTTGAAAAACGTAAACGTATTTATAGAATGAAGGAATAAATGTTTATGGATAGGTGGTTGCGTTTTTTTGTATAGGATTTCAAAAGTAAGAAGTGGTTACATATTTGAACAAACCAAGTTTTTCAGTTACTTTATTTTTTATTTTCACATTCTTTTTGTAGATTTTAAAGTTATTTTGTTAAATAAATTTTTTATTTATCTTTATTTTTACAAAATTTCACTTGGCTAGTCAGTTTTTGTAGATACTCTTTTATTTTTCATCCTTTTTATTTGGTTTTTTAAACGTCACCTTAAATATGAACATGCTTAAATTTTTTACTTGTTTAATTTGAAGTTTTAATTTATATTTTGATGCAATTATATGTAGTTAATAATAAATAATTCATACTTTATAAGAAAAAAAAATAAAGGTTACATGTTGTTATTCTTGTTGTTGTTATTTTTGTTGTTTGTTGTTGTTGTTGTTGTTTGTTGTTGTTGTTGTTGTTGTTGTCGTTGCCGTTGTCATTGTCATGTTGGTTTTGTTGTTGTTGTTTAATATTATTTTTTAATTAAATATAGATTATGAATAAATAATGTTTATTGATAATAATTAATGTGTATTTGTGGCGTTGGCAAATGACGCTTTTCACCTCTCCTAGCCTCTCTCTCTCTCTTACTATATATATGACAATGATAGGAAATTTTAGAGAATATTAAAAAAAAAGGTTGTGTAGTTACGTAATTTATCCTATTTTGTTAGCTAACAATAATAATAAAAGTGGGGAAATAAGTATCAAATCTGGGCCTTTGGCCCAAACTCCCAAATCTTGAACTTGTCCTAATACTAAAAAGGAAAAATTATTTAAATACACAATCTTTCTTTCCATAATTTCTAAAATTCCCTACCTTTTCAAAATACTATCAAAATCCTCCTTTTTTCCTTCCTCTTTTTTTCTCTCATTTTTCTGAACATTATTTACATCCCTTCAATCCAAACGATTTTTTCCTTTTTTTACGTCCTAAAATCACTCCTCTCATATATCACCGTTACATATATCAATCATATTTTTAAAATTTTCAAATCTTTCTCTCTCAGTTCATAATTTTCAAGTTACTTAAAGCGATAGAACTATTTTTCATTATCTTTTTATTTTCAATTTTCAGATTCATTTTTTTATAAAAAAAATTATTGTTTTTATGTACAATTTTTATTATACATCTGAATTTGCTCCCTCTTTTTAGTATGGTACCTTGTGTAATTGATTTTGCTGAGGACACATTTCATGAAAATTAGATCTAATCAATTTCTTTAGCAATTCCCGATGATGATGATTGAATTTTGAAAATAGATCCACGAGATTGTATGTCCATTAACAATGCGAATCATAAATATTTAAAAGAAAAGACGAATCGGAAGAAAAATGAACTTCACATCTTTTAAAGCAAATGTGTGAGGAACTTTATCCCTGATGATTATTTTAAAAAAATTAGATATGTTGCCAACAATGAAATTACATATTATATGTACCTTGTTTAAAATCTTATGAAATATATATAAAATCCTATTTTGATTCTTTTTTTTGATATATTGTCCCTAATCTACAAACTATACAGTAGCACTTAGTTTGATGAGATATTGCGAAGAGTGTATATATAAAATAGCTTCAGCTCACTACCTAAATAAAAACATATAATGAATATATGATGTTTCATTTAGTATCAGAACAAATAATAATCAAGTGGTATTGTGGTAACGACCTGTTTTGTCGTTTGAGCAAATATTTTATTCTGGAAACTGGCAGAGGTGACGGAGAGCCACGACGGCCCGTCAAGGTCACGACGGACCGTCGTGGAGGTGTCGTTTCAAAAACACATTAGAAAATCTGCAATTGGGTACTGAAAATCGACTCTCTAAACTCGTGAACGGAGTGGCAGGCGGACCGTCGCAGGCTCGACTGCCCTACCATTGCCCATCCACTTAACAGTCTCTGTTTGCATACGACGGAGCAGACGGACCGTCCGGCAGGCGCGACGGCCCGCACGGCTACGCATCCAAGTTCGGGTTCGGATTTTCTTTCACTTTAAGGACGTTTTTTGACTATTCCTGCGTTCCCTAAAAAAAAATTTTAATTTCAAATAAACGTTTAAAGGGTTAATGTTAATAATCTCCTTATAACTTTGGGGTTAAAAGAGGTACTTAGTTAATTAGTGGATTATTAGTGCCACTTTTAAAACTTAATTATAATAATAGATTAGGGTAAAAGAAAGAGGGTTTGAATAAAGAGAAATAGTAAAAACAAAACCGAAGAGAGAGATAAGCGATCAGGAGACGAAGCTTTGGGCGGAATAGCTTGTTGATCGCACTTTCTTCGGTGAAGGTAGTGTTATGGTTTCTCTTTACACACATTCGTAGTAACTCTAATCAGCGAATGATAATGTTGTTGCGTTAGTATTTTAGTCTTCTATATTCTTATTGCGTGTATGCATGATGTGATCTTATATATATCGCATGCTTGTGATAAAACAGTATGATGAAGCTATTGAATCTTATCTTAAGAAAACCCTACTTCACTTGTTAATGATTATGCCTTGGGTATAAAGAAGCTTTGATAAATATCTAATGAGATTGATGATGGCCTTGGTATAAAAGCCCGGCTTGATAAATTATATAATGAGATTGTATGATGCCTTGGGTATAACAGAAGGCTTGATGAAGTAGGGGATCGGGTGCCCCCCCGGGCCCCCCCCACGTTCGCGGTCCAAAGGATAGAAAGAAGGATCGGTGCCAACGTGCCACGTACCAGGATTAATATGAGGATCAGAGTGTCACGTTTCCGACACCATGATGAGTAATGGATCGGGTATGCCACGTTTCCGTCCAGGATGAATATGAGGATCAGTGTCAAACGTTCCGACACCATGATATTATATGGATCGGGTGCCACGTTCCGGTACCACAGGATAAATATTCAGGATCTGAGTGTCCGTTCCGACACCAGGAGGAATATGATGATCGAGGTCACGTTTTCCGACACCAGATAGCATGAGGAGCGAGTGTCACGTACCGACACTAGAGTAAATAACATAATGATCTTTAATATACTAATCATACTCCATCTAAAGAAACATTTTTCCCAAACGAGTATGATGAGGAGGCGTGAGGTTAAGTCTTCCTCATTTGCTTTATGTTTATATTAATCGGAATGATAAGTTTAGATTGTTGGTTCGCCTCACATAGAGGGTAAATGTGGGTGCCAGTTGGCGGCTCGGTTTTTGGGTCTGACCAACTTTGGTATCAGAGCATTAGGTTCTTTGGTCTCATCACACAAGGAACAGGTTAGTAGGTCTTAAAGAACTGAGGGGGCCGCCTTTATACTACTTTTCTTTACTTTCTTTGAGAGGCTATAAGACCTTTAGGAAATTCCATTCTTTCTTTCTTTCTTTCTTTCGTGCTATACTGGATCCATTTGGTATCTAGGTGACAAATTGGTATCTGACCATCTTCACTCTATTTCGTGTCAGATGGTTTGAACTAGAGCAACGACGACGCCAAACGTCACTCAACCCAAGCAAGACCAAGAGCATGCTTGAACCAGCCACTGGGGCTGTAGCTCGAGTGCAACAGTGGCAAAGCCGCGCTAGAGGTCGTGGGAGGACTCCTCAGAGGGAGAGGACGAGCACCTAGCCCATCTGGTGCTAGGGCGTTGACTCCTCCACCGACGATGAGGTAGTAAAGGAAGGGATGATGGGGAGAATGAACAGTAACCAAACGGTAAAATTCACCCCAACCTACCCTAGAGGTGATTCGAATCAAGGTGCTCTCGCTTATCTTATTTGGGTTTTGTCTGATCAGGGTCATGACCCCCCACGTTTCTTTCTCCCCAACCCCTCCGGTTTCAAGAGGTCGACATACAGCCACTATGCCCCTCGTAGGGATGCCTCATTGGACATAGCAGTTTCCCACGACTATGACTACTGTGCCTATAATGACAAATGATAGCATGAACTTTTCAGTAAGTTCTTGATTGAAACCTCCATTCTTCAGGTCAGAATCTGAGGATGCCTTCTAGTTTCTGGTTCGTCTGACTACTACCAAGAGGGTATAGTAGAACGTTTGCGGGTCTGAGTGTCGTGAGTTATCAGTTTGCAAGGGACGCCAAAATGTGGTGGCGGTCACATGTTGAGTATCAACCAACATAGGCACCACTATACTTTGTGGGCCCCTTCTCTATTCTTGTTTATGGAGAAATATATTCCCGGACCTTGAGAGATAGGAAAAGGGACGCAGTTTCTGAGCCTAGAGCAGGTAGGATGTCGGTCAAATGCAATGAGGCTAAGTTTTCGTGCCTATCCAGATATGGCCACCCACTATGTTTCAGTCCACCAGAGCGGATTCGCCGTTTTGGTGAAGGGGTTTGAGATCAGAGTTTTCAACTTTCATTCAGCTTACAGTAGGACTACGAGGCAAATCCTTCCAAGAAGTGGTAGATTTCGTGGTAGCTGTGGAAGGAGTGATAGCCAGATGAATTCACCATGGCATCGACTCAAAGAGGTTTCGAAGAGGTGAGTTTTATGGTTCTACTCTTTCTCAGAAGGACAAGGGTTCCGGAGGTTACTCAGTTCGACCCATTCAGTCTTCACTCCAGACTGTAGTTGGGGGTCCACCTCAGAACGGTCCACATTTTCTTAGAGACCCATGCGTTGAATCTAGAGACCGTGTTATGGGTTGGGGAGACTGGGCATATCAAGAGGTATGACCAAACGATCGATAGAGCCCCAAACAGTTATAGAGGTAGAGTGGTCAGGGCAGAGGGCCGTTAGTTTCCGGGGACCTGTTTCGAGGTAATGGTGGTCACCAAAATGGCCGGGGTGATGGGCAAACTGGAGCCACTACTCACACAACATGGGTAGGGGCAAACGGGACAAACAACGAAAGGGCCCATTTTTATGCTTTCCTCCCTGGGGATATCGAGGTGGAAACCTCTGATGCTATGCTGGCTCACAGGTAATCTTCGTGGTTTGTGCTTTGCATGGCTTCTTCTGTGTTGTTGTTGATCCTGGTACACATTTTTTTTTTTTTTTTTTTTTTTTTATGTTTTTTTTTTTTTTTTTTTTCCCCTTCCTTTGATCTTCCTCATTTGCTAATGTCTAAATTTACATTGGAATTACTTGAGTACGGCCTATCTGTGTTTCTACTTTTCGGTGGGTGAGCGTGGTAGTTGAAAGGTATAATAGGTCTTGCTTAGTGAACTTTGTGGGAGTAACACTTATGTAGATTTGGTTATCTTAGAGATGTTGATTTTGATGGATTCTGGGTATACTTTTGTGCTTTCCCCGCAATTTGCGATCTTTGATTATAAGATATACAAATAATGCTAAAACGGTGACGTAGCCAATCCTGGGACAGATCCGTTAGTGTGGAGACTACACTTCCAATCCGGGTGCGTCTCCCATCTCCTTTCTTCGTGCTAAGAAATGGTTTAGTAAAGGGTGTTAGCTTTCTCTCCTTGGCACATCTCAAGGATGACACACCAAACCAAGTATCTTCGATGAGTCGTTTTCGGTGGTCCGTGAGTTCTTGATGTATTCCCTGCAGATCTTCCGGGTATGCCCCCAGATAGGATTTGACTTCTGTATTGATATTGAACCGGGTAACACGCCCCATTTCTATAACCCCCTTACGAATGCCCCCGCGGAGTTAAGAGAATTAAAAGCCCACTTCAAAATTGTTGAGCAAAGGCTTTTTATACAATGCATCTCCTTGGGGTGCTCCGTTTTTTTGTTTGTAAAGAAGACAGATGGGATTTTTTCGGATGTGCATAGACACCGCAGTTGAACAAGGTGACTATAAGAAACAAGTATCCTCTTCCTCGCATTGATGACTTGTCTCGATCAGTTACAGGTGCTTGTGTCTCTCTACATTGACTTGAGATCCGGATATCACATCAATTGAAAATACGATGCACTGTGGCCACAGACTGCTTTAGAACCAGGTTATGGGCCATACGTAATTTGTAGTGTTGTCCTTTGGTCTTACTGATGCCCCTGCTGGCGTTCATGAGTTTGATGAACGGGATTTTTAATCCAATTTATATTCTCTTGTGCTCGTATTTATTGATGAATCTGATATACTCCAGAGTAAGAAGGAACATGAGGAGCATTTGAGAATGGTATTGGCAACGTTGAGGGAGAAAACGCTTTATCCAAGTTCTCTAAGTGTGAGTTTTGGCTAGATGCAGTGTCCTTCTTAGGCACGTTGTTTCTGTCTAAGGATAGAGTGGATGGTGATCCGTCTAAGATCGAGTAGTGAGAAATTGGGTAAGACCTACTACTGTGTCAGAAATAAGGAGCTTGTTGGGTTAGCTAGTACTACCGCCGTTTGTCAAGGGTTCTCTTCTATTTCTTCCCAACTGCACGAACTGACTAAGAAAAATGTTCATTTGGTATGGTCGGATATGGTGAGGAAAGCTTTTCAAAGCTCAGACTCTGTTGACTACTGCAAGCCAATTCTCACCTTGCCATTGGAAGGCAAGAATTTCATTGTGTATTGGTGATGCATCATTCTGTTGTGGGTGCAGTGCTAATGCAAGAGAAGAGGTGATTGCTTATGCTTCAAGACCATTAAAAAAATGCTGAACGTAACTAGTCCAACTCATGATTTGAATTGGCCGCGGGTAGTGTTTTTCACTAAGCAATGGAGATCAACTATTTATATGGGTTAAGTGTAGGTCTAACACGAGGCTCGTAAGTCACAGTATGTCTTCACTCAGAGAATTTGAATTTGAGACAGAGGAGATGGCATGGAACTACTGAGGCTACGACATCATATTTTGTACCCATCCTCCGGGAGGCGAATGTTGTAGGCGGATGCTTTAAGTTCAGAAAGCGGAAGCTGGGAAGTCCTAGATCCACTTTGCCAATGCTTCTCTAGACGCCCATTAGCTAGGAAGTTCAATTCTGGCTAACCGACCTTATGAGTTAAGAAGTCAATGACAAGGGAGGATTTTTTTTTTAGGCTTGTTGGAGCAAGATCTTCCTTCCTTTATAAGATTAAGGGAAAGCAGATTGAATGATAAAAATTGATCCGGATCCGAGATAAAGTGTGCAAGTAGAGGCTAAAGAAGCGAAAGTCGATGAGAAAGGTGTTTTAGTATTAAGTGATAGTTATGTGTAACCATCCGCGTCGATGATTTGATCAACACTATCTGACATAGGCTCATATTTCAAGGTCTTCGAACATCCTGGCGCAACCAAGATGTACGTGACCTAAGCAAACACTTTTGGTGGCGAATAATGAAGCGTGATATGGTGGATTTTATATTGTCCAAATAACAATTGGCCAACAGTAAAGTATGAACACCAGAGGCCAGAGGAACACCTTCAAGAATGCCTTCCGGAATGGAACTGGGAGAGAATCGCAATGGACTTTTTTATCGTGTTTGTTCTTCCAAAGACATTGGCAACTATGACTCTATTGGTGATTGTTGATAAGGTTAACTAAGTCTGCTCATTTCATTCCGGTTAAGTGACTTTACACAATGCAAAGAAGTTCGCCCAAACTTTAACATCTCAGACGTTGTTCGATTGATGGAGTTTCACTACCATCATATCAAGATAGCGGTACGCATTTTACTTCTAAGTTTTGGAAAACATTGCATGCAGAAATTGTATAGTTGGATCTTCGTACTGCGTTTCCATCCTCCCGACGACGGTCAGTCTGATCGAACGATTCAAGGTGTTGGAGGATAATGCTTCGTGGCATGTGTGAGAGAATTTTCGGTGGCCTTGGGATATCTTTCTTTTACCCTTAACGGAGTTTTTCATACAATAATAGCTATCACTCAAGAATTGATTGGCTCCATTTGTAAGCTTGTATGTAGGGAGATGTAAGGTCTCCATTGGTTGGTTTGATGGTCTTCGAGGTTCGACCTTGGGGGTACGGATCTTTTGAGGGATTCGATAGAAAAAAGTGAAATCCTTCAAGAAAGCTTCTAGCGGCGCAAATTAGACAAAAGGAATATGCATGATCGAAAGGTTAGGACTTAGATCATGGAGGTGAACAAGTCTTGTTGAAGTTTCCCCAATAAAGGGTGATTCGGGTTTTGGTGTAAAAGAGGCAAGCTAAGCCCAATGTACATTGGTCCTTTGAAGCACTTAACGAGTAGGGGGAAGTGGATTAGATTTAGCCTTGCCTCCAGGGCTGTCACGTAGTACAGCCGTTGGTTTCATGGTGTTCATGTTGAAAGATACCATGGTGATGGAATTACATATCCGTTGGGATTCAGTTTTGCTGATGAGAATTTTGGTCTATGAGGAGGAGGCCTGTTTGCTATTTTAGATAGAGAGGTTCGCAAGTTGAGGTCAGAGAGATTGCATCCATCAAGTAATGGAGATCGAACGCATTTGAAAGAAGCCACTTGGGCGAAGGGCAGATATTGCGAGAACAGAATACCCACATCTGTTTACAGATTCAGGTATTCCTTTCGCCCCTTGTTTCCTTCTTGTGATCGTTCGTGGACGACGATGGGTAAATTGGTATCTATTGTAACGACCTGTTTAGTCGTTTGAGCAACCAATTTTTATTCTGGAAACTGAGAGGTAACGGAGGCCACGACGGACCGTCAAGGCACGGACGGACCGTCCGTGGAGGGTGTCGTTACAAAACATTATAAAATCTGAAATTGGGTACTGAAATCGACTCTCTGAACGTCGTGACGGAGTGGCAGGACGGACCGCGCAGGCCTCGGACGGCCCGTCACAGCCATCCACTTACACGTCCTGTTGCATACACGGCAGCCGGACGGACCGTCGCAGGCGCCGGCCCGTCACGGCTAGACGCAATCCCAGTTCAGGTCCGGATTTCTTACACGTTAAGGGACGTTTTTTGAACTATTCCTGCTTTAATTATAAAAGTTAGAGGGTTAATGTTAAAAGTCTATTAAGCTTGGGAGTTTAAAAGAGGTAACCTTACGTTACTGAGTGGATTATGTTGCCATCTTTTAAACTTAATTTATAATATAATTAGGGTAAATAAGAGGTTTGAATAAAGAAAATCGAAAGACAGGGCAAGAGAGGAGAGAATCGCTCAAGGAGAACGAAGCTTTGGGAGGATAGCTGGTTGATCGCAATTCTTCGGTGAGGTAGGTTGGGTTTCTCTACACTATCGTAGTAAACTCTTAATAGCGAATGATATGTTTGAGTGTATATTAAGTCTTCTATATGCTGCATTGCGTGTATGCATGATGTGATCTCTATATCGGATATGCATGATTGTGATAAAATAAGTATATGAAGCTATTGATCTTGAATCTTGAAGAAACCCCTAATTCACTTGTTTCAATGATGATGCCTTGGTATAAAGAAGGCTTGATAAATTATATAATGAATTGATGATGCCTTGGTATAAAAGATGCTTGATAAAGTAGATAATGAGATTGATGATGGCCTTGGTAATAAAAGAAGGCTTGATGATTAGGGGAATCGGGTGCCACGTTTCCGTAACAGGATATAAATAGAGGAATCGGGTGCCACGTTCCGTCACAGATGATAGAATATGAGGATCGGAGTGTCACGTTTCCGACACCAGGATAGTATATGGATCGGGTGCCACGTTGTACATGACTAGAATAGTAGGATCGGAGTGTCCCGTTCCACACCAGGATAGTATTTTGATCGGGTGCCACGTTTCCGGGTACAAGGATAGAATATGAGGATCGGATGTCCCGTTCCGACAATACCCAGATAGAATAGAGTATCGGAGTGGCACCGTTCCGACACCAGATAGAATAGGAGCGGGTGTCACGTACCGACACGAGAGTAAATAACATAATGAATCTTGAAGATTACCTAATATAAACTCAATCTAAGAACATGTTTCCCAAACGAGTATGATGAGGAGGAGTGAAGTCCTCATTGATGTGCTTGGTGTTTTGTAACCAAGATTATGGTAAAATTGTACATGCTTTGCTGGCATGCTAAGATATTAGTTGATTTTATGATGTTACTTGATTATACTGTTTTCTAATTTTGAGTTGGGCCGGATATACCTAACTCCAGTACTTGTGGTTGTACTGACCCCCGACGGTTTATGTTTTCCTTTTGTTTATTTGTGAGTGCAGCAAACGTGCCGTTCATCTCCGCTCAACAGTAGTTCAAAGCCAGTCTTCGTCACACCGGATATTCATGGTGAGCTAGCTTCTAGCTTGGAGACTGGATCTCCTTCCTCATGTCTTGAATGCCTGGAAGTTTCGGCATATACTATCTTTTATTTGTTCTTAGCTTCTAGAATACTCCTAGTTTAGTTTTATCATAGATGTTTTTTGTGGTGGTGATGACTTCCAGATTTTTGGACTTAATAGATGGTTTGAATTTTTAGAAGTTAGTGAATTGTCTTTATTTATGAGTTAAGTCTCCGCATTGCTTATGTTTATATTAATCGAAATGAGAAGGTTTAGATTGTTGTTCGCATCACATAGTTGGGTAATGGTGGTGCCAGTTTGGCGGCTCGGTTTTGGGTCGTGACATTTGAGTACCAGTTACTATTATTATATTACGTTCAACTAAATAATAAGATTTTTTTATAGTTACTATATCATGTATTAACTTTTTGTCACAATTTAAATTTATTGTTTATATGTATCTGCAGAATTTTATAGTGATGGTTGAATGTTTGTAGTTGCGTTGTTGATGTCTTTGCGATGAATTCCCCATCCATCTAATGAATTTCAAGCTGACTACACCGTTCGCAGATATGCAAACACTATTAGCAAGTACGATCTCAACAAGGTCAAGGTGGGATATGTTTAGCGATTAGCGATGAATCCCTAAAGATGAAGAGCTATTCACTTCATACAATAAATGACTTGAATCATATAGATTAGTGATTATGTACTAATTCACAGACACTTTTGATGTTTAATTTTTTTGTAAGACACATTAATTTATATTTGGAGAGTTGTTAATCTTTTCAAGAACATTTTCTCAAGTTTAACAATTTTTTGAACAAAATTGTTTATTGTGAATACTAATTTTGTTTTGTTCTACCTTTTTACGTTTTGTCCATTATTAAGTTTTATACATCATATATTCTCTGATACAAAATATCAAAAATTTTATATGATACCCAATTATAAGTATTTTATATATCATATATTTTATACATTTATAATTGTATTTAGGAGTAGATTACAATTCATATATAATGATACTTAATTATGCAACTACAAAGATTTTTCAAAACTATTTATGACTATGGACACAATATTTTTTAATATAACCAAATTTTGTATGTATCCCAACACATGAGACTATATTTTTTTTATACTTGATATAAATCAGTTTGTTTTCAATAGATTTAGTACCTTTTAACATTATGTCTCTTATAAATTGTACAAATCTATGGTGATACTAGATTTTAAGTGACACAAATTTGGCACATATATCTTATGTATATGATACATATTATTATTTTTCAATGCTTTTAGTAGCACAAATTGATGTGTATAAGTTATACAATTTGTCAGAAATGTTATATTAATATATGATACACATTATTATTTATTATACTTTCACAAACATCACAAATTGATGTTCTCACAAAATTAAACTTGATGCTATATAGTTTCCAAATTTGTTCCATCTTCTAATTTGTATATATTATCTTAAACATCAACCTCCTTCCTATCGATTAAAACTCTTATCCCGGTACAGTTACAACACTTGATACTATATTACTGATACACAAAAATTAAGAATTAAGTATCAAATTCATATGTTAAACAATGAATACAATTGAATACTTATGACTGTTTACATAGACATTAATTACTTAACCATACGAACTATATTTTAAAAGCAACTTTATATGCAACACAAAACAATAACCCAATATGTATACCGTATTCACTTTATAAAAATTAATAAGTAAAAACATATAACAGAACTGAAAATGTAGCATTACCATTTTTGATAACAAATTCGTAAGCTAAAAGCACTTTTTAATGTGAAACATTTGTAACATTGGAGAGAACTATATAAGTTGAAAATTATTAATCTGAAAAACAAAGTACTTTAAAAGTCTTACTCAAGATTCTTTGGGAAGAAGTACAAATCTTCGATTGTGGTCTTCTTGTCCACTCGCCCCCATAACAGTTAAATGTTTGATGTTTAGTTTTTTCATCTTATTTTTTTTCTTGATCTACTGTAATTCTTTGTATCTTGTTGCAAGAACAACCTCTTTCAAAATACAATTCGAAAACTGATCACAATCACTTTGTCCGACATTGATTCCATGGGAACTGTATAACACCTAAACTATATATCCCATTGTGCCAATATAAAATAATAATCTCTCTTGAAACCAAAGGTTCAAATAGCCAAAAACAACATCCTAAACCAAATGAAAATAAAAAGAAAAAAAAGTCATAACAAAGAATCAAACTTTTACAGTGTTTTCGAAGAAAAAAGAGAAGGCTTCACAATTTGAAATTCAAAAATGTCTAATTCAGTTAGAGGTCTATGAAGATTGATTGGTAGAATTGTTAAATGTCCGCGTGATTCGTGGGGTTAATTATAATTTCCTTTTTTAATCCTTTTTTTAGTATCGATCTGTAATATTATGTATCCGACAAAATATAAAAAAGAGATTTTTCGTAATTAGTAAAAGAGTAGGGATAGAAAGTAATTTCTATCTTAGACTATGTGATTTGCCTATTTAAGTCTACTAAAAATATCCAAAAAATAAATGAACCTTGCCCATCTTTGACACATGATGGAAGTCACTTAAGCTAATGGGCCCTGTTTTCCCTTTAGAAAATCTATGTATACATTTTTGTGTATACCACGGTATACGAGCCGTACCCAACTCATTTTGGGCCTTCTAAAACTTGGTTGTTATGAACTTAATGTATTTCCTGCATTTTTTTCAAGGCACTGTTCACATATAGCAACAAAAAATTCATATTTTATGCTATATCAACTTTGCATAATTGCGCTCCTACAAACATAAAAAATTGTATAATTCGCTATACATATACAGTGTATAATTTAAATTGTATAATTCGCCGCTGGCCTAAATTGTATAATTCGCTGGCCTAAATTGTATAATTCGCTGGCCCTATTTCGCTGCAATGTAATATTTAGCTTTGCATACGTGAAATCGAATTAAACTGTATGTATAATTGCATAATTTTAGTGTATCAAGAAGATATATGTTTTTCTCGCTTTATACAAAACAGAAACACCCATATTACACTTCTAATGGTATAAAGCTATACAAAATTGTCTTTCCTGCAATTGTATAATTCACAATTGTAAATATCGTTTTATTTGGGGTGGTCTTTGGCCTTTTTCTATGCAATATTGTAAGTAAAATGTTTGTAAATATATATAAGTGTATACACGAAGATATAATTTTTTTTGGCATGTGTTATACAATTTTCTCTCAGCTTTTATATAACAAAACAGAAACAAAAATAACACTTCTATGTAGAAAGCGAGAGAGCGAGAATAGGAGAGTGGCGAGCCACGAGACTTCTGGAGAGAGACGCCTGTCAAATTTTTTTGCCAACGTTTGCTATGGAGCAGCACTTAAATCAAACCCAGCTATTCCAGTTAATTTAGGTTCTTTAGTTGTCTATTATATACACTTTCCCTTTTCACAAAACCTGCGTTCCATGTTTTGCACCTGTATTTGTCTTTTCTTACTGTATATAGGTGTATACAGCCAGGTTAATCACCCTGTTTTCCGCTTTTCGGAATCGGAAAAATATGATTTCAGCCCTCATTTCACTTGCTAAACTTTGACCCGTAAACGGAATTTTTGGGACGATATGGCCTGAAAAGATGCGACAGAGCTAAGTCCATATTCTCATTCGGAGAGATGGCATGCAACCAAAAGATGCATTAAGACAATACATTCAAAGAAAGAAAAGAGAAACACATGATGTCACTTTACCAATGTCCTAAGTCAACAGCCAATATCCACACAAAATCCATATTTAGCATTTTCACAAAGAAATGCAAACAAATCTTTAAGCAACAAAGAAGATAAGCAAGACATCTCAACATATTTTCATGCTTAATAAAACTTAAACCTCAATCATATGAAGACTTAAACTAAATTAATGTCTTACTTAAACTTGACCTCCAAACCAACATGAATCATTTGGTAAAGAAGATGGCAACTTCTAAACTTAACCATTACTAAAAATTTGAAAATTTGAACAAGTTAACATGTTGAGACAATCAGAAGACAAATAATAGGCAACAATTTTGGAAGAGGACATGACTTGGAGCAAAAGAAACTTAAAACAAGAGGCAACATGAAATCACCATTATATGAACTTAGCTACAAATTCATATCGAAGTAACGGGCAAAGTGAAACATGACAATAGCTCAAACATGTCATCTAAAGCAACATATACCGAAAGATCAAGGAACGGAGAAAGCCAAATCGATTGAACGAATATCATTTACACTACATGTAACTCACCATATAAGTTAACTTGAAACCTTAGACCTACGTGAGTTATAGTATCGGCAACAACAAACTAAAGCATCACACTAGACGCTTGACGACAGTCCATGACATAACATAGTTTCTATAACATTCAAGAGTTTGTGCACAACCTTTGAGAACAACAGGATCTCAGCCAATGACCTTGTCCCAAGAGTTTGTGTGCATTTTTATATAGTCTCTTCTCTTTCAACACAAACTTAAGATTTGTCAAACAAAAACTTGGATTTTCTCTGAAAAATTCATAAGCTTGAAAAGAAGGTCATCTTTGAGGAAGAACAATACTCATACTCAACAAAGAGATCTCATAGAGTGCGAAAATGTCCTTGTTGAGTTTGGGTTTAGTGTATATCATTTTATAAGTTTTTGCAACATGAAAATTCTCAAGAACACTTGCAAAGACTCACTTTCAAGAAGTATTATCCGGCAAGCACAACAAGGACCTGATCAAGTTGCAAGGATAAGAGTATGTCTTAGGAGTTATACTTTCGTGCATGTATTGTAAATTTGTTCCTAGTCTATAAAGAATTCAAATATTTGCTTTTGGTTTGAAAAAGTCTAAATTAGTTGGTTTAGCTGATTTAGAGGGCAACATTATTTTGTTGCTTAGTCAAAATTCTAAGTCATCTAGGTGGGATGGTTAAGTGGGCAGTGTTGTATCTGCTTAGTCAAATTCTAAATCATCTGAAGGGTGGTGGTTTAGTGGGCGATGTGGTATCCGCTTAGCTAAGTCTAAGTTATCTAGGGGTAATAGCTTAGTGGGCGGTGTTGTATCCGCTTAGGCTCTTCAAGTAATAGGCAGATTACTTAATTGTGAGAATAATAACTTTTTCTCACATAAGTTGTAGCCGGATTTTACTTTTACTTGAAAAGATTAGAGAAAACAGTTGAAAATCTTGTGCAATAGGTCGTGGTTTTACTCTCTTGAGTAAGGAGGTTTTCATGTAAACTGCTTGTGTTGTATTCTCCTTTCTGTTTATTGTTCCGTATTTTTCTTACTTTGTCTAGGGACCTGGTCCATTGACTGATAGTGGATGACTACAATCCATCAAAAAGGATAAACAAACTCCAATAAAGCAGTGGAACAAACACCTACAAGTCTCCAAACTTTAAGCCCGCCGTTGGGACTCATTCATGGAAACGACAAGAGTATATACAATGTACTAAAATACATCATCAATTCAACTATGAATAACAATATACAGCCACAGGACAGAGGTTCTCAACTTCAATCTGAATGATACTTAAACAGACGAGGGAATGATGAGAATATTATATAAAAAGGATGTAACCACAAACAGAGCTTCACCGAATCGTGACAAGCTCTAACAAGTTTGAATGAGAAAATCACTAAGCTTGTGGGCTCATAATGTATGTTTTCCGTAGCTATTCTTGGAGAGTTTATATCTCTATCTATTTCTTTTGATGAAAATTCCCTCTCTTTTAAAATAGTAAATTAACATCTCCAAAAAAAAAACTTCTTTGACGTTTAAGGAAGATGAGTATATATAGGGGAAGAAAAGAACAAACTAGGGGGAAAATGGGTAGAAATTGGGTTGAAATTTCAAATTGAAATTTTAATTCTCTGTTTGGATTAGGCTTGAGGAGCTGGAATTCGTACTACTCTTCAACGGAAAACAATGAAGATCATGTGATTATGATATAGGACGAGGGAGGAGTTGAGATTGAGACACATGAACTATTCCCGTACAGAGAATATAAGGGAGAGAGAGGAAGAATATGTAAGAATCGTTATTTAATTTTATTAATTATTTCTTACTTATAGCCCAAATTTACTTGTAATCAAAGTAGTACCATAAATAATACTTAATAAGGAATAGTTCTTGTCCGTACATTGTTTACTTGATTAACGGTACACGATTAAATTCATAACTCTATAATTGGTCTCCCCACCCATTAGGGTTATCCAATATTCTCTACAATAACTACATCGCTGACGGTTGTTGTAAAATAAATTTAGGGAAAGGAGGTAGAAACCAATTTACAACTAACGTTTCCTCTTTTCTCTATGATGATGTCTTCCTCATCAGGTATGTTTCCCTAACAATCTCTATGTAAGATAATTGTGTTTAAGATCCTAATTTTCTGTTATAAAGTATTTAATATTACATGTGTCATCAGAGTTTGGATTGTTTAAATGGATAATCTTCATAAATTATATAATCGCATCATTTCGAACCCAATGATGATTAACTTAGAGACCAGTCGAGTATTGATGTGATTTTTGAATAAAGTCATTTAATCTGTAGGTTTGATTTTGTTTAGACTTTGTTTTTCACAAACCTTTCGTTCTTATAAAAAAAAGAAAAATTCCTTTGTTGTATTATGTTTAATTCAGAACAATGTATACATAATTACATTGATGAAACTTATTATCTCCCATGTGATTCATTCATATGCTCAAAAGGAACAAAGAGGCCAAACTAGAAAATTGATATTTACACATATAATATTTATGATCACTTGACATATGTGGATTAATACAATTCATTATTCATTGGCATATACAATATTCTATGAGAGACTGGGTTTGATTTTTTAACTTGATGCATGTATAATGTTTCTACAGTTTGTTAGTCACCAAAGTGACCAAATTTAAATGTTTAAAATTATGCACAGAATTTTATGATGTTATGTGTGCTTTGTAATTTTATAGTTTGTTAGTTACTAAAGTGACCAAACTAGAGAAATTAATGTCTACTCATATCATGTTTATGTTCACTTGATGAATGTATTATCTTTCTATAGTTTGTTAGTCACTAAAGTGGCCTAGCTAAAATGTTTAAAATTATTCACATGCACAAAATTTTGTGATATCATATGTACTTTGTAGTTATACAGTTAGTTAGTTACCAAAGTGACCAAACTAGAGAAATTAATGTCTACACATATTATGCTTATGTTCAGTTGATGCATGTATTATGTTTCTATAGTTAGTTAGTCACCAAAGTGACCAAACTAAATTGTTTGAAATTATTCACATGCACAAAATTTTATGATGTTATGTGTGCTTTGTATTTATACAGCTTGTTAGTCACCATAGTGGTCAAACAAGAGAATTAATGTCTACACATATCATGTTTAAGATCACTTGATGTATGTATTATGCATCTATAATTTCTTAGTTACCGAAGTGGTCAAAATAAAACGTTTAAAATTATCCACATTCACAAAATTTTATGAGATTATGTATGCGTTTGTATTGATATAGCTTGTTAGTCACCAAAGTGACCAAACTAGTATGCTTAAGAAAAATATGCAATTATAAAATTGTCATTTATCTATGAAGGTCAATTAAATGCCTATATTGAAAAATAAATATATAAATTGACATTTACTATTTCTAGAACTTAAGAAATTTTACCCAAAGGCGAATCTATGCTTCTACAAATAGTGAAAATTATGAAGTAAATTAATATCTTCAATCAAACATATATTGTACATCCAAAAATGTCATATATGTTTGGTTAAAATTATTTAATTGCCTATTAAATATTTTTAGAATGACATTTAAATTATGATAGTGTGTTGTAATATCTACCCAAACGAGAATTGCGATGTACTTTTATCATTTTACTGAATTCACATTATTTTTTTATAGGTGAGCACATATGTATTGGCAGTTATTCCTCTTCATTCATATTCTTCATCTATTATTGTGTTCAAAGGATTTAACTTTTATGAATGATATGAACAAGTCTAGTTCCACTTGGGTGTGATGGATCTTGACTTGGTTCTGTTGAATGACAAACCTACTTCCATTACTGATAAGAGTATTCAAGATGAAGTCTTTCATAAATCATGGGAACACTCTAACAGATTGAGTGTTATGTTCATGCGATTGATTGTTGTTAACAATACAACGAGTACTATTCTACAAACATAAAGTGTCAGGGAATACCTGAACTTTGTGGAAAAAATGTTTTGGTTCTGTTGATAAGTCTCTCACTTGTACACTAACGACTGAATTGATGACAATGAAGTTTAATGGGTCATGTAGTATGCAAAATCATATCATTTAGATGACTTACATTGCAACAAGACTTTAGACCTTGGGTATGAAAGTGGATGATACCTTATTGGTTCAGTTTATTCTGAACTCATTCACTCTTGAGTATGGACAATTCCAAATTAACTATAACACTGTTAAGAATAAGTGGGATATTAGTGAATTGTCCAGTATGCTTTCTCGAAAGGAGTCAAGACTTAAGAAACAAGGAGGTCATTACATTGACCTCATGGGTCAAGGAGCTGGTGAATGACTTAAAGTGAAATCTAACAAGCTTAAGAAAAAGAAAGAACTTGCTAAAGTTTCACATGATGCTTATAATGAACTCAAGGCTGATGTGTCATTTTTGTAAAAAGGAAGGTCACTATCTGAAAGATTACCTGAAATGTAAAGCTTGGGTTAGTGTCTTTATATATTTCGTATCAAATTTAGTAGAAGTTTCTAATAATACTTGGTGGCAAAATGATGAATCTCTCTCAACTATTCAACAAAGACTTTTAAAAGGTGCGGAAGGTTCCTAAAAAGTGCGACAGGGCGTGCAATAGGTCCAGTGGGTGAGTCACCGAAGAAGTCATTGATCAATGCTATTCTGACGTTTGACTCAAGATATCTTCAAAACCCGCGGAGCCTATAAAACTTAGTGAGCTCAGGAAAGTTTCAGTGAATCACCCACCAGATCGGTGGCCCTTATGTTGAAAATGATTGTTCGCTCGCAAATTCAAGTATCATTTTCCATCAATATCGATAACTTGAATAGTGCTATCAATCGAACAAACATTAATGTACAACTATGACGAGACCAAAAGAAGTAGCATAAGTAATATGTAAATTCTTTACATATCATTGTGACTTGCCATGTGTCAAATTAATTCTCGTGTAATGACCGTTGCATACTAGATAAAAGTGCGGAGTCTTGTTTGACTTAAGTTCGATGCCTCGTGTGATAAGCTGACCTTGAACCATGAATGACAATACCTAGAATTTTCCTCATTATTATAGTCGACTAAGTAATGCTTTCTCTTGATACGATATTAGGCCATTTTATGAACTGAGATCCAATTTGACATATACCTCTCTTGTGACTTTCCTTTTGAGTGTGTGAACCTCTATTGAACATCCTTTGAGTCTTAACCTTCTTTGGAAGAAACTGTATAAAGACTATACCCTTCTTGATCCATTCCCCTTTGTCCTCACGAAAGATTGTTTTGATTGAAATAGCAAACTTAGGCCAAAAGCCTAATTTGGGAGTGTGGTGAAAGGAAAAAGGAAAAAGTCAAAAAATGTGCAAAAAAAGTCTCCCTTAACTCATGGTGTTGCAAAAAGAAGGAAACACTCTATATAAAAAAAGAAAAGAAGATAAAAGAAAAGAAATGAAAAAGAAAATTTATTGAATAAAAGTCATAATGGAATAGGATTTTCAAGCAATCCATAGGAAGTGAATGATAAGATGACTTATAAACAGAAACAAAGATGAATAAGGAAGAACAAAGGAAGTGTTCTGAGCACCACAATTCATGAGGACAATTAGTCACTAAGCCTAAATGATACCTTTGCACTCGGCCCCATGACAAGCCTTAGAAAGACCTTCTTGATCCTGAGAAAGCGGAAATATTGTTGATTAGAAAATAAAGGCCAACCACAGGGTGAAAGCATGCATTGTGTTCCTCTTTTAGAGAGTGACGTTCTATTTGATTCTTAAAATTTATATTGATTATACACTTGTGGGTGAAAATGGAATCATCATTTGTGTAAAGAGATTTGAATGCTTATGTTTGAGCTTGAACTTGCATTTGAAGCAAGTAATGAGAGCTCGAGAATATTTGATTATGGTTTTCACAACTTGAATCTTTGAGTACACATTGATATTTGTATAAATATTTTGAGTCTTTTTGAATACATTCATGATTGACTCATGTGTAGCACTATTTGAGTCATCTTTCTTTGAATTTCTGAACATGAGTTTTACGTAGGGACAAGCAAAAATTTAAGTTTAATGTGTTGATGAGTCCACAGATCGAACCCAATTAGGGATATATTTTAATAGAAAGAGTTCTCTGAAATGCTTATTATTGCAATATCTCATGAAAACAAGTAAGTTCCACATATTTAACAATCTAAGGAAAGCATGGAAACAATGTCGCAAAATAGAGCAAAAAGGCAGAGAAAAGTGAAGAAATGAATGACTGAGCATCGATAAGTACACCTGGTAGATCGGTGATAGGCATGGATGCCATCTTTTGTTCCAGTATGCTGAGCCTTGAAGGGAAGGGTCAAATCGGTCGAAGAGAGGAGCGGTAGACGCATCACCTAGTAGTTCCCCGAAGAAGTATCTCATCGCAACGATGTCTTTGAAGGTTGTACCAAAAGGAAATAGACAATACCAATGGGAAAATCACCGAGTCAATAGGCGATTCCCACTAAATTCGCCAAATGATCCAATGCAGCAAAAATATGAAAGCGATAAATACCAATAGCGTTGTAGTTTTTAAAATGTTGGTTCATTTTTTTAGAATTCCGACTTAGAGACAAACAATATCATATTTTCTTAGTACTATTTATATTTTACTCTCATGTTCTGTAAGGATTCTGAAGACTTGGAGAAGAAAGGGTCTCTCCTTCTTTGATTGGGAAGTGGGTCTCCTTGATTCCTCTCTCTTTTCTCAAATGAAGAATTTATTTATTATACCCATTTGATTTCAAAACATTAAAGGTATTGTTTCTATTTCTCAATGTGTGTCTATAAACCTCATTCTTGGGGTGTCATTTAGCGAATATGGGTTAATATTTTTGATGCCTTTTGCTTGTTGGTAGATTAAATGTATTTTAATGATTATTTCATCTAGTGATTGTGATTTAATTTAATGTATTTATAGTGGCAAATAAAAGTTCACCCATGTTTTTGTGGCATGTTTGAGATAGAAATCGCTAAACCAAGACTGCTAGATAATGGCCTAAAGAGTGGGTCAATATGAGGTTCAGCCTGAGAGGGTGAGCCCTAGTCCCATATTCTAACACTCAACTCAAGAAAGTGAGTGGGATAAGGTGTAGGATGGTCTTCATGCGGAAAATGAGTGTTCGAAAGGAACCTATTTGAAATGTGGTAGGTTGCTCGAGACATATAACTTATGTCCATATAAAGCTTAGCCTAGTCACTATTTTTCTTCAAATTTATTGAAAGCATGAACCAAACAATTTTGATTAATCCTTATTGCGGTCACATCCCAAGAATTTCCGCTTCCATTTCTTAGTTATCTTGTTTATTTTGCTATTTTTATTACTTGTTAAAAGATCCCATTTGACATTTCACACTTTCGTGTCATTCCCCTTCATTTACAATGTTTTTAATTACAAATTTCTTTAGCTACTACTAATTAGAATGAAGTTCTAATAAACTACAACTTTTTGCTACCTCTCCCTTGGGACACGACATCAACCCTTGGTTGGGCAACTATATTATCGATGATCGCAAACACTTGAATCGGAAGTAGTGTCGTTTGTCACGATAAGTAATATAGATCAACCTGTCTCCTTCTATACGTATGTTAGGTTGTCTTTTTCTTTGAGATGGATTGTTGTTGTCCGCTTTTTGGACTTGTATTTATCTCTTTAGACAACTTTGTACTCGTGAATTTCAGGTTCTGGAAGGGTTCCCTTGGTATATAGTTTTTGGTTTGCTTTTCATTTTTATCTTTTATTATTGTTAGAATTACTTCCTGTGTAGTTCTATAGATATACTTAGTTCATTTTTGGGGTAAAGATCATCTTACCTACAGGTGGATTTTAGTAGTTGTCATCATGACTCGGGAAGTTTGATCATGAAATATTTTGGACCAAACCATAAACAGAGGACATTTGATCATTTTCTAAAAAACAAAATTGAGTTCTCAAAACAAGTGTGATCAATTAATATCTGATAAAATGGGCATACATGAGAAATATTTTACTAAATCTGAAAATAATTAGTGAAGAATATTTAAATTCACAAAAGAAATGTGATCAAGTAATTTAGGATAAAACAAGTGTATATATGAATAATTATTTATTTACTGATCTTTGACCATAAAAGTTAGTTAATCAAAATATTTTATCATTTATTTCATTATTGCGGTCCTAGTAACAACTACTAATTATGACACCTAATCTAGATTTTTTAATAAGACTCTCGTGACATAACAGATTAATTCAGCTAGACATAACTTGTTATTTTCGGTGAACCGCATTTTATAGGATCGCTCATCACAATAAAATATAAACCCCTAGGATTTCTCTTCCTCTCACTTCTTAATTTTCAGTGTTTGTGAGTCTAGTTAAACACTAAACTAAGAATCCTTTCTAAGTGATGTGGTCGAAATTCATTTCGGAGAACTCACTAGTGAGCTACAATTAAGGTGAAATGCTCAATAAAAAATTTGTCACTTTTCTTGAGTAACAAATGATAGAGTTTTTTGCTGAGCAGCTCACCTCAATCATAGCTACCTAGTTAAATCTCCAAAATAAATTTCGGAAAATTAATTAAAGAGGGTTTTTAGTTCATCATTTTGCTAGATTTTCAAACACTTAAAAGTGAAAAGTCAGAGGAAGAAAAATCAATAGGTTTGTACATAAGTGAAATGAGTAACCCTATACAATGCAGTTCATGGAAAATAATATGTTATGTCTAGCTTAATTGAATGTGTTATGTCACAAGAGTCTTGTTAAAGAATCTAAATTAGATGTCACAATTAGTAGTTCTTCACTTGGTTTGCAAAAATAGAATGAATTAGAGAAAACTATTCATTATGTGAATTACTAAATCACATTTATTATGTGAATTAAAATTTTCTTCATTAATTATTTTAAGATTTAGTGAATATTTTTTTCATAGATGCATATTTTAAAAAAAATTGCTTGATCACACTTGTTTTGAGAAATTCAGTTTTATATAAGCGAAAAGATCACAAATTTTCCCTTAACTGGTGAATGAACACAATACCCCTTTGTGTATGGTTTGTTCAAACTGTCACACACAACTCAGCTTCTCCGAGTCATGATGACACAAACTAAACCCAGGAAGTAAGTCGATCAATACCCAAAACATGAAAATGAGGAAAAGAGTAAACGAAAATACATTCATTCTTACAATAAGGAAGACAAAACTGAAAGCAACGATAAACTCTATAGAAATGAAACCCTCCCAGAACATGGGAAGTCAAGTAGATGTTGTCCTAACACAACAACCACAACACGAATTACACAAAAACAATAACAAGAGCAACAACAACAACAACAACAATAACAACACCAACACCAACACCACCACCACCACCACCACCACCACCAACACCAACATCAGCAGCAACAACAACAACAACAACAATACCATCAACAACATCAACACCACCATCACCACCACCACCACCACCACCACAACACCAACAACACCAACAACCATAGCAACAACACCAACGACACTAACAACAATAGTAACAACAACAACATCAACAACAAAAAAAAAAAAAAAATAACAACAACAACAATAACAACAACAACAACAACAACAACAACAACAATAATCTTATAGCCGAAGTTAAGGCTTTAGTAGTAAGGCTAGAATTTTGCATTTGTGCACATTATACTCACTGGGTGTTGGAGAAATTGCTTAATTACCAGAAAAAATGTTGCTTGGAGGTGTGTGGGAAGTCTCTTTAGGAGATAATTTGGAAGTTGAGAGGTTTAAGAGCCAACTTAAAACAGTAGTGTAATAAGGGTTGACCAGTATCAAATAATGAAATATCTTGCGAATTACGTTGGCTAACATGGGTAACTATTTTGGCAGGTACTAAAGATTGTAATAATATCCAAGATGTTCCTCACAAGGTAGAAAAACTTATCAACATGGAGAAAGTCGAAGTTCCAATTCTCAAGATCAGCATGTCAAGATAAAGATATGGATGGCCCCAAACACAATCACCGCAAAATAAGATGACACAAATTACACAACATCACTCATTCTTGTAGATACAACAACTACACCAACACTTACAAACAACCATAACGGTTACTTTACCAACATTTACTCTGAGATCACGGTTAACCATTGTTCCTAATGCCCCTAAAGCATAAAATTTTGTAACATAAAGTTTCAACATTCTACATGCTGGTGATTAATGTTAATTGTTGATATTTGATAATCAATCAGATCATCTTTGTTAAAACACTGGTATTATCTTCTCTTGAAGATCAATCTGTAGATAAAGGGAAATGGTTTGTGAGCTAGTTACTTCGTGTTGATTAGTGTGGAAATTTAACATAGAGTAGAATAAGTCTTCTTTTGAGCTGATTTCATGGCATATGTGGGACTTGTAAGTTTCTTGAGTGAAATACACACACACGCATCACGCATACACCAACAGCACACGCCACGTCAGACCACACACACACTACTCACACAGCCTCACACACACCACACACCACTAGATAGACAACCCACGACGAAACGCACGCACACACAAATTCAGAAACTATTTTTAAAATAAAAATAGAATATAAAAATATTTTTTTTCTTCAAGTAAGTTTTAAAAATATAAAATTAATTTTTTAAATATTATTTTTAAATTAAATATAGATTAAAAATAATTCATTTTTATTAAAAATAATTAATGGTTTTTTGTTGCGCTGACACGTGGCGCTTTTCACCTTTCCTATTATATATAGTTTAACTTACATAAATCTCATAATGTAAAATCTAAATTACACTTTGTCCCTACTCTTTTCTATTTTATGAAATTCCCTTAAAAGTTGTAACATCTAGATAAAGATGCTGGATAAACATTTTGTCCCTACTCTTTGCTGAAACTTTAAATTACTTAATTGTTACTCTTAAAAAGGAATCTAAATCTAAAATTAATTATCTATCCCATGAATCACACAAAATAGATTGTAATCAATTTATTCCAATATGTAACAGATTCTGAGAATTCAAAATTCAAATTTGCGTTTCCTCTATTAATCTATACTAATAACAGATACAAAATACATAATGAATTTGGCGATTTTTGTTGAGATATTCAAGAGTTTGGTTGAGCGACCTGAGTTATGAATGATATAATAGTGATGAAATAATTGTTGGGCAAACGATTTCATTTGTGAATAGCTGAATTGAATCTCAATTCGTTATTGATATAACAAACAACATGGATGGAGAAATACATGAATATTACACGCAATGATCTTCAAAAGAACATGAAAAGATCTACCAATAGTTGTTCAACTTTGTTGATTCTGATAATTTTTTTAATGTTTTTTTTGTTCAAATAAAAGCGCAAAACATAATTAAATGATGCAATTTTTAATTTGATACCAATGGAGATGAACGTATTACTAGTGGAAATGTCACCAAGTTCTTTGACATGTCCAATTTTCATTGACTAGAAATCAAGCAGTTCTTTTCTATATTTTCATGTTTGTTAATACTTGAACAATTATAAAACTTGATCACCCTTGATTCGAAAACATCAAAAAATGATATTTCATGTAAATGTATGATTAAGTTATTTACTGTTTGAGGTTGTTGCATCATCTGAATTTATTCTTTTAGATTATAAATCTGAAAGACGATACATTGTTAGCCTTGAGCGAGAAATACGTAATTGTGAGAGATTTCAACTAGACGAAATATCTTGTGTGTAACATCTCGTATTATAGTCAGACAAAATTTAGCTAAGAAAAAAAAAACAAGGAGAAACAAATTTGAAAAAAAATGGGAAAATCTGGAAAATTTTCATATTCAAAAAGTGGGTTTTGGCCATTTTCAAACGACCACAACTTACAGATCAGAAGGAGTTTGGGTGAGTTCTTTATATTGATGGAAATCTCATTGGAAGATCTTCCCAACGATGCCAAGTTTGCGAATTTCTGAGGTCGTATGAGTGAGATATGACCTTCGAAAGATGGGTTGTTGATCAGGGAAAGTAACAAAACCGGATTTAGTAAGGGTGTTTTGGTCTTTTCCTTAAGTCAATTAATTATTTCGTTTGGGAGTAATATGTTGGGCATAAACTTATCCCATTCAATTTACGCACTTAGAAATTAGACTAGGGTTTTGAAAGCAAGGTGTAGGATGATCCTCTTGCAACGTGAGGTAAGACGTTTTATCATCACTTATTCTCATAGTGATGATTATCGGTTATAGAAACTCTCACAGAAGCGATATTACTTTCTAGAGCTAGTGGATCCACTAAGTTTAGTAAGGTCCTTTATCAATGGGAAGGTATAGGATGGTTCTGTTGCAACGTTAGGTAAGACGGTGTATCATCACTCAGTCTCATAGTGATGGTTGTCGGTTAGAGAAACTCCCACAGAGTTGATATTACTTTCTATATAGTAAACTTGAGTTTGTTGTTGCATATCCTTTAACGAACTAAGTTGTTTTCACTGTTTTTATTAAGATTACCACACACACCTCTTGCATGTGAATTTAAACGCTTATATTATATCATTGAGTAAGTATAATCTTGAGTTGAACAGAGCCAAAGTAAGTTCATCTAATCCCCTCAAGTTTAAGTCGTTGTTTAGCTCTCCAACTCACATACGTGTACATTCAATGCACTGATGCCAGTTGGCCCACATCGTTTCATGATGCAGATGCAGGTACCCAGGATCAGCACGCAATGCTTCGTTGATCTAGATTGAGCTTCAGAGTTTGCGGTGAGCCTCCTTGCATTTTGGAGGACATCCTTTCTATTTCTATATTAGCTTAACTTTTAGGATGTTGTGTGGTCTTCCCCAACATCCCAAGACCCCACAACATCCCTCTCCAGAACGTTTAGAGGCTTCGTAAACTAAAATATTTCAGTTTGGAGTTCTTTTCAGTTATTAAGATTCAAGTGTCATTTTGGCCAAAGTTATGACGTGACATATTTTCCTTTTATTATGTTTTACTCGTGTCAAAGTTGTGGTTTGTCTTCCGCTAATTTAAGTAGCCAGGACAGGAATCAGTTTGAGGGACAATAATGGTCTTCGAGTGCCGGTGCAGCCCAGGGTGTTGGCTCGGGGTGTGACATTGTGCAAACCATTGCTTTTGATTACTAAATTATGGTGAATATGTATCAAATACATTATTACATATCTGAAGAGCAAGAATGTTGTAGATATACATCTCCGATTTTATGAACTTGCTATGTATTGCCTTTATTTATTTATTTTATTTTTAAGTTTATATATTGATATATAAGTCGTTATACATTACTGATTACAAGTTGATACATAACTAGTTTGATGTTTTGTGTTTTTAGATCTATGAGTTAGTGTGCTGATAATATAAAGTATCAGATACATGTGAATTTATTTTTATTTATTTCTTATTTGTGCTTTAATATGTATCTTTTTAGTTTTCAATTTTTATATGGATATATAAGTCATGATACATTAATGGTTACATTTTGACACATTACTAGTTTGACATATATAGTAATGAGTTTTTAGAGTTACGAGTTAGTGTGTTCTTGATATAAAGCATCATGATACATTAAAATTTATGCATTTTATTGTGTTTTCAGAAAATGTGTTTTATAGATGATACAGTATACATATAATTTTTTGTAAGCACATCAAAATATTCGCGAAAGAGGGTATGTATCTATTGATACCAATGTTATGTATTTTAATTTTTTTTTTTGTAATTTTCTATATTCACATGTTATGAGTTTTGTGTAATAGTAGATACATTATTGTTAATTAAAAATTATAATGTATATTCATTAAATTCTTTATTTGTTACACAAAACTCTAAAATTTTGTATATTTTATTTATTTATTACGATTAATGTATTGATAAGTTAAAATGAAGAAAAATAAATTTGAATTGATGATATTTATCATTAATTTTAAAATGTTTGTTTTCTGTATCATTTATTCATTTTATCAGATAAAATAATTTTGGTCATTTTTTGTTATCAAAAGTGTATGAAAGTTTAAAGTTCAATTTAGAGGATTATTTCTTACCAAAGAAAAGTTGTACATTTTTTTAGTAAAAAAACATTGAACTTTCAATAAATTGAAGTGTTGCTATTAATAAATAAAAGTTTGTTCAACTTTGTGTACATTTCTGCTTGATAATATTATATCATATTGTTAAACTATTAAATTTTATAAATCTGGTAAAATGTGTATAAAAGGTATGTTTTAGCGATTTTGATAATAATGTATCTGATACATTATGATGCGTGTCATTTCTATAAAAAGGAAGGTCACTTCCTGAAAGATTATCTGAAATAAAAAGTTTGGTTTGAAAAACAGGTACATTTAGTGTCTTTGTATGTTCCGAATCAAATTTTGTAGAAGTTTCTAATAATACTTGGTGGTTTGATTCTGGTGCAACTATTCATGCATCCACTATGTTGTAGGAATTAACTACAATCCAAAAAAAAATTCCTGTTTATAGAAAATCACATGAAGGCTAAAATTGAAGGCATAGGGACTAATCATTTGATTTTGGAGACTGGACATCACCTTGATCTATTACAGACTCTTTATGTTCCTTCAATTTCTAGGAATTTGATTTCTCTTTCAGGACTTGATGTTTTTGAATTTGATTTTAAGTTTGGACATGGTTGTTTCATTTAATATATGAATACTATTTTATTGTTCTAGTGTTCTTATTGATGGTTTATATAGATTGAAACTTGACAATAATTAAACGTGGTTCACTAAATGAATATTCTGCTTATTTGTGGCATACATGTTTGGCTCATGTATCCAAAGAAAGATTAAAAAGGTTAGTAAATATAGACATTCTTATGAATTCGAATTTCAATAATCTTAATATATATATTTGGATTGCATTAAAGGAAATTAAACCAAGCATACCAATAAAAGTGCCACAATAAGCACTTTGCTACATGAAATTATACAAACTGATATTTGCGGACCCTTTGATGTTCCATGTTTTGGTGGAGAAAAATATTTTATCACTTTTATCGGTTATTCACGTTATGGATTTATCTATTTGTTGAAAACAAATATCAAGAAGCGGACACTCTCGAAGTGTACGTTAAAGAGGTTGAAAGAAAATTAGATAAAAAACTGAAAATCATTAGGTCAGATAGAGGTGGTGAATATTATGGAAATTGTAATGATCCAGAACAATATCTAGGTTTATTTGCAAAATTAATTGAGAATGGTGAAGTTGGTGGGAGTGTTGAACGACAAAGTGTGGAAATTAATGAGGTAAGGGTAAATATTTCATTGCCCATGAATGTACCTACTTTCGCACCAATTACTAATGTTGTTCCTCTTGTTGAAGAAGACTTTAACAATGTTGAATAATATTTGGGTGAAATACTTCAAGAAGGAACTAATTCACAAGAATCTGACACAAATGAACCACAAACATGTCATAAACAAAATCGGCCATGATGTGAATTATTTGCAAGAGTCAAATTTTGACATTGGAATTAATAAAGATTTAATTTCATTTTGACAAGCCACAGTAAATAATGAGTCTGATAAAAGGATTGATGTCATGAAGGAAGAGTTAAAATCCATGGAATACAATAAAGTTTGAGACCTCGTTCAATTACCAGAAAGTTCTAAAATAATCGAGTGTATATGGGTCTTCAAAATCAAAGGCAGTTAAAATGGTAATATTGAACGATATAAAGTCAGACTTTTTGCGAGAGGATACACTCAAAAAGAAGACATTGATTATAAAGAGTCCTTTTAAACGGTCTCAAAGAAAGACTCATTAACAATTGTTTTGATTTTGGTAGCTCTTTATGATTCAGAGTTACACCGAATGGATGTGAAAACTATCCTTCTGAAGGTAAACCTTGAATGATGATATTTACATGGACCAACCAAAGGGTTTCAAAATTAAAGGAAAAGATTAAATGGTGTGTAAGCTAAAAAAGTCAATATATGAACTCAAACAAGTCTCACTATAATGGTACGTCAAGTTCAATAATACTATAACATATTTTGAATTTAAGGGAATTGCCATTGAGTTGTGCATATACCAAAAGATCAGTGGGAGTAAGTTAACACTTTTAGTCTTGCATGTTGATGACATTTCACTTGTTTCTAATAATTTAGGCATATTGCATGAGACGAAAGACTTTCTATCAGAGAACTTTGAAATAAAAGATATGGATGAGACATCCTATTTGATAAGAACAAAAATATTCCATGATATATCACAACGATTATTGGAACTGTCTCAAAAAGGTTTTATCGAAAGAGTTGTAGAGAGATTTCACATGAACATTTGTTTAGAAGGAATAGTTCCTATTTAAAAGGAACAATGTAATCTCATGTTATGCCCAAAGAATGACGTATAATGAAAGTAAATGGTTTCAATTCCCTAATCTTCTATTGTTGGAAGTTTTATGTATGTTCAAACATGCACAAGTCACTATATTAGCTTTGTGGTCGGAATGCTATGAAGATATTAAAGTATCCTTAGAATTGGTCACTGTGAAGCTACAAAGAAAGTTTATGGCACATTATTAAGTCACAATTCATAAATTATGGCTGCGAAACTTTATTTCAGGACATGGGTTTGTCGACACCATTACCATGCCGCTAAAAATTTAGTGTGATAATGTTGCAGCAATATTGTTCTCTGAGAATGATAAGTAGTCCAAATGTGTTAAACATATGAAATTAAAGTACTTAACTGTGAAGGAAGAAATTTAGTAAAAAGAGGGTTACTTCAGAATAGTAGAATTGATCTCATGATTGCATATTTGTTAACAAGAGGATTAGAGCCAAAATCATTTAAAGAACATGTTTAAAGAATGAGACTTGATTGTACTTATGATTGATACAATAATGATGATTTAAACTCTTAGCTCAAATTCTATGTTTCTGATATACATTAATGAATATCTTGTTTCTCATATTGGTGTCCACATTATTATTTTGTGAAATGACAAGATAAGTCTATATGAGACATTATCGTGGATCATAATGTTATATGTTTTTATAGATTACAAAACCTATTATGATAACTTGCTAATGTAGTAGTATATAGAAGGAGGTATGTAGCTTAAAATTTATGTACAACCGCCATAACTCACATTAGCAGTTTATTATATTGTGGTACGTATGATGCACATTACATAAGAGATTTACTATAAGCACAAAATAATGATTATGAAATATTATGTTATATGGTCATTGGGCCAAGCGGGAGAATTTAAGAATTATTATTCAATTATTATTAATTATTTCTTGCTTATAGCCCAAATTTACTTGTAATCCAAGTAATACTATAAATAATATTTAACAAGGAAAAGATCTCATTCGTACATTGGTTACTTGATGGACGTATAAGATTAAATCATAAACTATATAATTTTTTTTACCCTCCACCCATTTGGGTTATCACATATTCTCTACAATAACTTTATTGATGACGGTTGTGGTATCATAAAGTCAGGGCAAGGAGGTAGATCTAATTTACGTCTAACGCTTCAGCTTTTCTCTGTGATGATTTCATCCTCATGAAGTATGTCCCCTAACAATCTCTATATAAGATTATCGTGTTCAAGATCCTGATATTATAATAGAAAGTATTTAATCTTATAGAAGACAATAAAACCAGAGTGGGCTAGAGTCTTCGGATTCGCTGCTGGATTTGGGCTTGGTTTGATGTTCTGGGTTTCCCGTCTGGCTCGCTGTTTGCAGCGTCAAAAAAAATTAAGAAAAAGGAAATGTATAGGGTCGGGTCATTCTCTTCGTATTGCTGTTGTACGCATGGGTATGGGCTGATTTTGGTATGTTGTATGGTGTTGTGGGCATGTTGTATGTTATTTGGTGGGCTGGGTTTTGGGAATGGGAATTGTATAAAGGTTGGCCGAAAGAATTAGCAATGGATCCAAGTGAGATGCAATTGACCCGTGGAATTGTGATTAAAGCGAATTGAAATTACTTAGCAAACTCGACTAAAAAATAAGTAAGGCGAATTAATATAACTAAACAACGAGCTTCCTAATATTAATGAAATAAAATAGTTAAGTCAAATATAATTTAAAATATAAATTATTATCTAACTAAACTAATTAACCAACAAAATATTTTTGAAACAATTTTTGAATATTCATAAAATATACTATAATTATGTAAAAATATATATATTATTTAAAATTTTGAAAAAGTGACGAAACTAATTAAAATAATTTGCAAGCTATATTTATTTTCTTTATTTTTTATAAAAATAATTATTTTAAATTATTTGAAATTGAATAAACTTGATTAATTTTTATTGTGGAGGAACAAAATTAGGTGTCAACAGGTGGTACGCTTGGGTCGTTACACCTACTTATCCAGATGCAATTAATTCTTGCTTGTAAAGTACACATACTTTTCTGTTTCTTTGTCTTTGAGTCATTCCCCATTCATGCGGGGGATTGTTGGATTTTTAAAGGTGGAAATGGAAAATGAAGAGTTGTGACTTTTATGAAGAGTTGCGACTTTTATGATGAGTTGCGACTTTTTTGAAAAGTTGCGACTTTTATGAAGAATTGCGAATTTTATGAAAAGTTGAGACTGTTATGAAAGGTTGTGATCTTTCCAAAAGATTGTGACTTTTCCAAAGGTTTGTGACCTTTCTGGTAAGGCACAATAAGAACTTTTTCACACTACCCTTTGTTTTCTATAAATTGAGGGATTTTCTCTCATGTTAATAAGAGCCAATTTATGGAATTTTTATACTACTACTAAATCTAGCATTCTACCTGTACTTTATTGTCGTTGAGTGGCTTGATAACATAAGCGTTTTGGGTATCAATACACTAGTGATTGAGATCATTCTATCCTGGGAGGAAATATTTCAAATCAAACCTAGAATACTACAGGGGAATAATTTTATTTAGGAGACATTGTGCATTCAATGGACTTGATCTTCTTTCTGTTTTTCCAAATTCTGGTCTGTGTTACAGACTTAGATTTGAGAAGTAATGTTTGTTCTTCTGTTCTTCACTGGTTCATTAAACTTTGTGTAACTTCGTGTTTCTGCAAAGTTTGTTGGAATGAATAAGATTCTTTAAACACATATTAATAATAATTCTTTTCTAAGAAAAACATTTCTTATATTTTTTCTAATCTGTTTCTGATTTTAATTTTCTAGTTGTGAAAATGTTCTTAGACTTTGTTGTGTCTTACCAAGTTAGTTAAAGTTCTGTTCTAAGTATCTTAGCAATACAAGATGAACAAAACTTTTTACTTTTGCAAACTAGGTTATGATGAAGAATTCAATAAACAAGATGTTCAATCAATTATAAGATATTCACGCCTTGTGATCTAGACAATTTTCAAGAAAAAAAATTATATATTAATCGGGTGGCAAAGTATTCTAATGTTTGGACCTAGATAATGATTCAGGAAGAAGAAAAGCTACACCAATGACTAACAAATATCCGTAATTGTCGCAAAAATACTTTATAACGATATGTTGTTATATGTTCATTTTATTTTTAATGGGAGAGAGTATGGAATGCCATACCATTTTTTAGTATTCCGATTTGATTTTGTAAAAAAATATGGATAAAAGCAGAAAGCATCACAGAAATAGCATTTTTTATAAGTTTCCCTAGAAAGACAGACACAACTTGTTCTACCAAAAGCACAAATCTTAAAAAAGAGTGGATCTACTTCACCGACGGCCGTTATCTCTATATCTATAACCTGATAACACATAGCATATCATTATCCCTCCCTTGCCCACATGTTAGCAAGAGAAAGTGTCACAACATGCACTAGTTAACATTAAATCAGTAAATGGTTGGTTAATTAGCTTTTTGTTTGTATGCATAAATGTTTAGTGCTAACGTTGATTTGAATCATGTTGAAGTTAAAGATTTTAATTAGTATTTTTTTTATCTAATAATAAGGAGGTGCATGCCTCATATATTCTTTTCTTTAATTTGTCATCTTTTACCAAAATAACTTAGTTGAATGATGTTGTATTCTTCCATGTGAGAAATCAGATAAGAGGATCATGAAATACACAGGTAAAGCTTGTGGTTTCTTATAATTAGAATAAAATATAAAATAAGAGAATATGTGCAAGAGAAACCTTGTACAAAAATTATCGTTGTGTTAATTTTAAAGGTTAAATCAAATTTCAATGTCGATTTAATATATCCTAATAATGGTAAAAAAGGACGATTATACTTTTGAACTATCGAAAATGTTATATGAATATCCTCCATTAAACTATTTCGACACCAGAATCCTTGCCGTCAACAAAGGAGTGCATTTGTATCCTCCACTCTTAAAGGAGAACATGTCTCTCAATCTTAAAAGCCTACCCAATATTTATTTAGTTTTTACTAACAATTAAAAGACTCATCTAGCTAATTAAAAACCACCCAAATAACTTGGCCCACACCCAAATTATAACCCAAAATCAATCCTTATACCATCCTGTATATCCCAATTCAACCATCTAAATCCCTAATAAATGTGTATATAACTTGTTCTTTCATGGTCATACTGTAACACCCCATAGCCAAAATAGAACAAAAATCAGTTTTTCAAAAATATATGTAGGTGCAAACGGTGGCATTGACGGTCTGTAGGACAGACGACGGTCTGTCTTGCACAACCGTCGATGGGATCAGAAACTCCCGAAAACTCAGCCGATAAAAATTTTGCTAAGTCTTGATCGACGGACGGACCGACGGTCTGTAGGTCAGATGACAGTTTGTAGTTCGTGACCGTCGATCGAGACCCTTATTCACCCACTCTTTGACAAGAGCTACGGATGACCAACATGGTCCGCAGGAGGAAAATATGCAGACAGTTAAAGGGAAATGCAGTTGGGTCAACTTAAAATGGTCATAACTCTTAGTACAAAATGAATTAGGTGCCCCATGACCTACACACAGATAGATAATTTAATTACCTTTCCATAGTCACCAACCTTGCTAAACTCAGACGTCTGAGTAAAAGGTTATGCCCATTTTAGTAAAGGCCTGTCGAATAGTCCTAGTTGACAGACCCAATGACGGGGCGTCGGTCAGATGACGGACCGTTAGTCCTGGTCATCTTTTGGTCCGAAAAGAACTTTCCCAGGGGTCTTTTTGACCTTTCCCACTCTGTTTAAACCCTAATTTACGTCGTTTTGACCCTAAATCATCAAATTTTAGTTAGTTAAACCTAGAAACATAATTAAAACATATCCAAATCAAATCATTAAATCAAAACCTAGAAAATTAGAAGCAAGAGAGGAGAAAAATCTGAAGAACCCTAGTTCAAGAACGCCACAAGTTTCAGTAGTTCCGACCCCGAAACTTAACTATTTTTTCGTGTATTTCATCACCAAGTATGTGGAATTTCACTAGTGGGTTCTTTTCACCCATTGGTTCCCTAGTTTTTAGTCAGATTATTGATTCCCATATCATGATTAAACCTAGGGTTTCTAGAACTTTGTTAGAACTTCATGAATTTATTAAATATATGTTTCAAATCAGATCATCATGTTATTACTTAGATTATCGCATGAATTCAGAACCCTAGCTTTGTATTTCTTTAGTTCTTGAATTACACATGCTAGGAAAGATATTTCATACACTTCAAATATACATGCCTCAGTTATAAATGCATAATTACCAGATTAATTATTGCATTCTCAGTTTGCATGTTCAGTTTTGAGGTATCCAGTATTTATAGAAACTCAGATATAATCAGTTAATTTACAGAATCCATGGGAGTAGCGTAATACCGAGTTGGACTAGGGTTTAGCGTACCTAAATAGTCCCAGAACTACTAGCCAAGTAGGTTGTAAGTCCCCTAAGTGGGAAATCAGTTTAGTGATCACACCAGCATGCCTTTATACCTCTGGCAGGGTATATTGGGTCCTCTCGATGAGGCATATATATCAGACTCCACATTTAGCTCATTCGATTTTATTATCAGTTATTAGTATCTCCCACAGATCAGCCAAACTCTCTTCATGGACCATTTAACATTATATTCAGTATTCAGTTTCAGCATGTTATAAATTGGTCATTACATCAAATTAGCTCAGAATTCAGTTTATCATGTCAGATTATTATACTTGCTATTATGCTTTTCAGTTATGTTTTATTCCAGCTTTACTCTAGCCTACATGCTCAGTACCTTTCATGTACTGGCGCATACATGCGCTACATCTTCTCATGATGTAGGTTCAGGTTCTCAGCATCCAGATCATGCATAGATCGATTTCCGATCTCTAGTTCATCAGATTCAGTGGTGAGTCCTCATTCTCCGAGGACAACAGTCATGAGTGTCACTTTAGGTTTTAGTCATTTGGTTTCGGTTTTGCTAGATTTAGCTGGGGGCTTGTCCCTGTATTTCTAGTCAAGTTTAGAGGCTTATTTCAGACATAGTTAGTTTCAGCTTTGTATTGAGTTAATATTTCTTTTGTATTAAACTCATTGTTTTCAAATATCTCAGTTATAGAATATGGGTATTCCCCATATTTTCATTATAAGTTATAATTTAGCTTCTACATCAGTTTATTATCTTTAGTATGCTCATGATCATGCCAGTAGGGTTAACTTGGGATCACTTGAGGTCCTAGGTTCGTGTCCGCATCTCGGGTGTAGCTCGGGGCGTGACACATACATTGTCCCCAAATTAATTATCGGAGGAGTGTAGTATTATTTTTTGGGAAATTACGCAAAAAAATACACATATACTAGTTAGTTAACTGATGTAGTTATAGTTTGAATTAATTACGGCTCCTAACTTTATTTTTGTTATAATTACATCACTTGTCCTTTTTTATACATATATAAATATAAATTATACACATATATATACAATTATATGACATATATACAAATACAATAACATTTCTTCACTCTCTGACCTTTCTCGTTCGTCTCTTCTCTCTCTCTCAATCTCGCTTGCCTCTCTCCTCCCTCTCACAATCTCTCTCACCAGATATACAAATACATATGTATAACAGATATATATAGTTCGTCTCTCTCCACTCATTATCTTCTCTCGCTTTTCGCTCTCCTCCCTTTCTCAATCTCGCTCGCCGGATATACAAACACATAAGTATATTAGTTAAATATATACAATTATTTGACATATGGATATACAGTTTGACAAATATACATATACAATTTGTCTCTCTCCATCACTTCTCTCCTCTCTCTTCCAATCTCTCTCATCACCTCCTCCCTATAACATGAAGCTATGAATCGTAACTAGCAAATTTATGACGAAGCGTAATTAAATTATTTTTGAATAGCTATATGAGAAAGTTCCCCTTATTCTTATTTCACTTTAAAAATAGAATAAGAATCATGAAATAATTACTCAAGAAATTACTTGTTATTCAATAATTAAATGAATTGGTAGTAACTTTATTGTTGGAGGAAAAGCCACATTAATTTCTTAAATAAAAGGAAAGACAACAAAATAAATAAATTGATCGTTTAAGAGCTAAAAAATTAATAATAAGAAGAAATCTTTCCACACTTTCTCATTTGTTATGTATCAATTTATGTAGATTTTTTCACTTTCAACATTAGTGTCATCCAGCGATCTCGACACAAAACTCCTATGGGAGGCATTATCAACTCTTAATAGACAGGTGGTTTTTTAAATGGTTGAGTTTGGTGGTTGATTATTAAAACAGTTGGATCATGTAAATGTTTTTTTTTTTATGGATATTGTTTCTAGTTATGGATTTTAAATTCTATATGTAATGCATTGTCCTACCAATTCCAAGAAGACTTCATTTATCAATAGATTGTACTACTACATAAGTAAAAGATATAAAATTGTACTCTACTACATCCCTGTTACACATTTCCAAAAAACAACCACTAACAACAAATTATACAATATAATTTTTAGGTATTTCTCTTTTTCTTCAGCCATTATCAGCTTTTGTTTTAATTGATTCCTATATTTTTCAATGTCTTTTAGCAATCCTTTAAAGTGGTCTCTCTGCACTTCGGCCTCTTCGAATAAAATCAATTGCAAATCCCTATGTTCTTCGGAGTTTCAGAGTCTTTGTAAGATTTGAATTTCTGTAACGCCTTGAAAATTTGATGTCTCGAGTTCTAGACTCAATTTTTATGAGTTGCTCATTGATGAATCATTTCATGTCACTTAAAAAAGAGCATGCACCAATTGCATAGTTAAAGAATTATCGACATCAATGTGTGATGTCCTCAACATAGCTAAATTACCACAACAACAAATGTAAGATTTTTTTTGCATTGAATTTTTGAGATACTTGAGACATAATAAAAAGATATGTTTAAGTATTATAAAATAGAATAGGATGGAAAAGTTCATTAATTCTTATTTTTATACATTAAAAAAGTAAACGTTAGTGTTTAAAAGTATCAATTTGTACTTTCTTACCGTTGTAAAATCGGATAATTGAGTATTTTCATTGTTGATAAAAACATATAGATAATTATGACAGTCGAGATTTTTTCATGTGCTTGATTTATATTCTACCAAAGACATCTACATTTCAACACTAATAAGGTATATATGGGTTAATATCATGATCTAATAATGATGTAGTTTTTTTGCCTGTGGTGAAGTATATCAAGAGGCAGCCTGCGCTTGGTCTCTTAATGTCTAGTAAAGGGAATGATAAGATAGAAGCATATTGTGATTCTTACTAGGCTTCTTGTCCTATGTTTAGAAGGTCTGTCTTCGATTTTTGTATCAATTTGGGAACATCTCTGATATATTGGAAAGCTAAGAAACAAAACACTATCTCTAGAAGTTCTATTGAGGAAGAATTATAGGTCGATAGCTCAAATAGTAGTTGAATTGTCTTTGTTAAAAGGATAGGTGAAGGTGCAATTTCCAATTGATCTATATTTTGATAATAAAGTTGCATTATAAATAGCAGTCTGTCTCATATATGATTAAAGAACAAAGAACGCTAAGATTGACTGGAATTTTATAAAGGAAAATTGTAGGAAATTAAAGAACTAATTATGTTGCAAGCAAGGAACAACCAACAAATGTGTTTACCAAAGCTTTGGGTCGTCAACAACATGTTGCGTTACTGGTCAAGTTAGGAATGAAAAACATTTTAGAGAGAATGTAGAAATGAAGGAATAGTTAGTTGATAGTTGTGTATAGATTCATTAGTCGAGAAGGTTGTTGTTAAGTTTTCAATTAGAAGTTGATAAGTGGACAGTTAGTTAGAAAAAAAATGCCTTTGTAAATGCATTAAGTGGATCGATGATTGTAAGGATTGTTGACACCCAATTTTGGTCTTCCACTATATAAATTAATCATAGAGCTGCTTAAATTTTCTACAATTTGAATAATCAACTTTTTAAAATTTAAAATATTTTCTAAGCCATTTTTTGTCATTTCTTTGTTTTATAATTTTAAAGATATTCTGTATATTCTAATAATTTTGTATATAAATATTTACTACATTTCAAGAATATTTGAAAATCATCTCAAAAAGAATTTTTTAATTGAATATTAATAATATATATTTTTTTACTTAATAGTTTATAATTGAGTTAATTATTTTATTTTGTTAAGATTAAGAAGTTCATCGCTTAGTTGTATTAAATTCATCCCATTTAATCATTAGTCGAATTTACTAATTTAGTTAATTCGACTAAGTTATTAATTTTGATTGGCTATAGTGAAATTCAATTGATCATTTCATTCCTCTTAAACGACAAAGTCTTTGACCCACTTACTCATCAAATCAGCAGCCCATTTTCCCTTCATATTCACTTCCAGCTGACCCAACTCATCTTTCAAATACTTCGAGCCAACCATCTTCCTCCAAACATCATCCCAAGATTATATTCATCAGCAATACATACAACAATACAATCTTAAACCCGGCCGACCCCACTCTGCTTCTTCTTCCTCCCAACTTGCTGCGAACATCGACCCTGTTTTTACTTCATTGCAGCGGAAATCATGGGCAGCAGTAGAAAATCACGCGAAATCAGTACTGAAGTAACCTTACCCCAGAACACGAACCAGGTTCGTGTAAGTTGCTTTTAAGTAAAGACAGAGTAAAGACACAAACACTTACTGAATTAAAAACCTTCCTCACTCAAGAAAGGAAAAAAACTCGGTTTTATTATTCAACGATACGATTTTTGGTGATTTAACCACCTCAATAATCAAATGCTTACTCTACTACTCTCCTCGATTGACTCCATCGATCTCTCCAAAAGGCAACCCACCTTTTGTTACAATTCGTCACAAGAAACCAACCCTACAAAGAAGCCAAACCCAACTCCTTGTCAACTCTCACAGAAACCATCAACCCTACAGAAGTCAAACCCACTCCTTGTACACGCTCATATAAACTCAACCCTACAAGAAGGCCAACACCCACTCCTTGTACATAACTCGTCCTTACAAACAAGAACGACAAGAAGATAGTTATTAAATTACCACGTTGAAAACCTCTCACTCAAGAATGTGTTTAAAAACGTATAATCCCTAAAAATCAATCTTTGAGACTTCAATTTGATAAATAATTCCTCCTCCTTGTTCTCTTTCGTGAAGTCTTATCTTTCTTCCTCTGCCTCGTGCTCTTCTTGATAGAAGTTTGTTTTTGTCCTTGTGCATCCTTTTTGATAAGGTAAGGAAGTTTGTTTAAACAAGGAATCCCTTTTAAAGTACAATCCTTATTATATACCACTTCCTTCCTTAATACGTATATTTAGGTTTTCCTATTTGTATCAACTTATACCTTTAATATATTCATTTTTTTGCTTTGACAATAAATCTAGTTTCTTGATTACTTTGGCTGACCCATTGTACTTACTCGAATCTTGGCTTGAGCTTGGCTCTTTGGTGGCGTAACTTTGCTACTTCTTTATTTGCGCTGCTTGTCTATCATTCAAACATGACAACCTATCTATACTATCATATTCTATCATATTCCCCCTTTTGTGAAGAACAACAATATTTCTGTGATGCATGCCGCAAATACTCCCTTCCCCCTGTTGACAAATCAAAAGAATCCAACAACGGCCTAAACAAACCCAATCAACATCCAAGCAACAATTGAAGCTCACCAGTGCAAAGCATTTTGAACCAACTTGACTGAACCTGGTTCATATCTCTTTAAACTTGGTTGAACGAATTCAATCTAAAGATGAGTCCCACTCAAGTCTATTTTTCTAAATGATTTCTCTTCCCAGGCCTTGGTGAAAATATCAGCAACTTAAACTGGGTTTTGGCCCATGTTCATAGCACTTGTATTATCACATAGAATAAGGAATACACCTGTTTCTATGCAAAATCTGTAAGCTGCTGTTTTATAACTCCAAAGAGTTGGCAAACATGGAGCACTGCAACATACTCAGCCTCCATAGTAGATAGAGCCACTGAATTTTGTTTTCTAGTTTTGCCCAAATATTAAACATGGTACCTAAAAAGTGTGCATCCCAGAGGTACTTTTTCTATCAACGATTGTCCGGCATACTCTTTTGTCGTCAGCAAATCCCTTTGGTTCAAAGAGTCACCATTTGGATACCAGAGAACAGGTTCATTGTGCCTTTCAAGTATCTCAAGATTCTCTTGACAGCTTTTAGATGTGATTTTTCCCTTTGGACAAGACTGAAACCTTGCACAGACCAACACAACACTATATCATATGTCCTGTGGTACATGAGGTATAGGAGTGATCCAATCATACCTCTATATCTAGTGTCATTGACTTGTGACCTGGTTCATCTTTATCAAGCTTGGTTTGTTGTCCCAATGGGGAGTCATTTGCCTTGCTTCATGCATATCATACTTCTTCATAATTCCTTGATGTACTTTTGTTGATGAATTGATGTTCCCGGGCGTGTGTTTTGTAATTGGATCACCACAAAGAAGTTTCACAACTCTCCCATCATGCGGCACTCAAACTCACTATTCATTTAGTTGCAAATTCTACTCCTAGTGAGTCTTGGTTCCTCAAATATGATATCATCTACATATACTACTTGGACTATGAACAATCTTTCCCTTGTTTTCAAGCAACATGTATTATCAATTTTTCCTCTTTGTATATCCTGTGTGAGAAAGGAAAGTAGACAATCGATCATACCATGCTCTAGGTGCTTGTTTTAGCCCATGAGTTTTTGCCAGGTTTTTTATATACAAAATTTAGAACTGGATTCTCAAACTCCAAGCCCATGATCAGATCTGATGCTGATTATTTTCTTTGTTTGAATTTCTTCTGAAACCAGCTTTGGCGAAGATTTTCAAACTAGTGAAATGTCTTCAATCCTTTATTGCAAGAACAATGTCCAAGTGACTTGAGTAATCATCACTATACAACACCATATTTTTTTCCACCCAATGCTTTGTACCGCATTGGTCCACACAATCATGTGCCAGCAGTTCTAGTGGCTTGTAGTACTTACCTTGTCAACCTTTGGTTTGAAGGATGACTAACCTGTTTTTCCTTGAATACATGTTTCCACAAACTTGGCTTGTCCTGACTTTTGGTTGGCCAGTCCTTAACCAGTTTTTTGGATATGAGCGTTGTTTATAGTTTGTCCATGCTAATGTGTCCCATTCTTTTGTGGCATAAGCATAGATGCAATCAGAGACTGCACTTAGACATTTAAGATATCTTCCTTTGAATTAACAAGCTGCTTGTACACATTTCTGTGGCCTCTTCCTAGTAAGAACCAGGTTTTCCCAGTAGCTGAGTTTGTTTACTCTGTCAATTCTTTTTCTGTACGAGAACATTTTTTCCTTTATCCGCATATTTGAGATACCTTAATATATTAATGCTGTAGGACATTCACGAATAAAATGTTCTCATTCAATGAGTTCATCCATTGATCCAACTTTCCAATTCCCTGAATTTCACCACTTTTTCCATTACAAGACAACGTTTTCCCCTTCCTTCCCCTTCCTCCTTTGATGTCTTGAGTGAGAGGAAGCTCTTTTATCTTAAGTCATTGGCTGGAACATGCACTACTAAGTACCATTGTTGTGCTGTCCTCTGCACTGATCCCTGCAATTTAATTTGATTGATAGATTTTGTACCCAATCAACTTTGATTAATGCTTATGGAATGGATGGATAAGATGTCTTCTTGCCCCATTTAGGAGAGATTTAACTGTGGGAATTTTTTGCTTCTTTGGGTTTTCTCATGATGAAGATTTTCTCAAAGATTTCAAGTTTTTGTTTCTGAGCCGTTTGTTTTCTTTGACAATCATGACTTTTATCCCTACCAGTCCGACAGTGCATGCATCGAAAATCTATGTTGGTATTTTTTACTTGCAAGCTGGTTCTAATCAAAAGCCTATCCAATGTCCTCTCGAGTGGCGGTTCTTGTGAATGTTGTCCAAGCAGTATGAGGCCCTGGTCCATCTCATTCTTCTTTCTGCTTTTTCAGTTTTATTCACAAGAAGCTCTTTGGAGAGTGCTTCATCCTTTTGGTTACAAGCTAAGGTTTTGACCTTAGTTCAGTATTTTTGGATAAAAGATGAAGATTTGGTTTTTCAGAATCTTGTTTTCTCTTCTCGTATGATGCATAGTCCTTCCATTATCAATTCCCTTTTTGAGTCATATTGTTTTATATGCAATCAATGAGAGTGATAGTACAGATTCTATCACTCCCTTTTGTTGTGATGAGTTTAGAATTGTCATTGTATGTGATGAAGACTATCCTTTTCATTCATATCTTCTTCTTCATTATCCTCTTCGAATCTGATCCCAGCCATGAGTGCTAGTATGGTTTCTTGTGATCTGCAGGTTTCCTTTTTCTCTTCCTGGTTTCCACTTGCTACAAGAGCCAGAAAGTCCATAACTATCCTTCTTGTTTCTATGCAAGAAGGGACCTGTTTCCTGTCTCATCACCCTCAACTCTTTCATCAGATCAATACCCCCATGCTTCAAAGGCCTTTTTCATTGAGATATCTCGCCTCTTGAGTTGTCAGTTTCTGTTTGAGGGACAAACTTATCTTTCTTGATGTCTTCGGCGCCTTTCTCAAATTGCCTTTTTCGTGCTCTAAACCAAAGTGACAGAATTTGATGAATTGTCCGATGAACACCGGTCCTTTAGTGTTTTCAGATGGTTTTTGAAGATGTTTCTTTTGAAAGGCCTGCCCCTTTTTTAGCATTCTGGTGAACCTTGTGTTATGAGGGCATATTTTCCATCTTCAAAATCATATGAAATGTAGTACCTTTGGAAACCAGGTATCCTTCCTTCCTTTTTCCTCTCCAAATTCTTTTTCTTGGTTTTTTCTTGAGTTCGTATGTATGAGATTACCAATTAACTCATCCATGGCCATGAGTCCTAGTCGTGGCTTCAAGTGATACCTCGGCTTTGCTTTCCCAAGTTTCAGGCAGACACTCAACAATTTCCTTTACTCTGCCTTTCCATTAGGAATACTCTCCTAAGAAGTCCATCTTCATTAATGATGGGGGTGAACCTGGTGTGCTGTCCCTTGGAATAGTCCTCTCCGTTTGCCATCCTGACAGCTCATAATTGCTGTGCAAGTTTATCATTTTAGATTTCTTGTACTTGTGTTGTTCCCGCATGAGCGGTTTTGTAGTGGTTCCCATCTGGCTTTGGCTCTTGACAAGACGAGTTCGATTGTATTCGCCTGGTCCTATGCCACAGATCAAAATTTTCTTATCTTTTTGGCATTGTTTTGAATTGCAAGCTTGTCTTCAGCATTCGCAGTTCTTTTCTTTCCTTTGAATTTTGTAATTCCATCAGTTGCGGTTTCATAGGTATGGTTGGACCCATCTAGAATTACTCCCCATAATCAGGGTCTCTCCATAATATGGTCCAATCATACGATTTTTCCACCATCCATAATATTTGCCATTGAACAGTGTTGGTCCGTGTTTGTGAATCTCCTTCTGGTGGGTAGTGGTGCTGGCCATTGAGTCTTTTCCAGGTGTGAATCTTTTTAACGAAAAGACCTGCTCTTAACCAATTGAAGTAACCTTAACCACCTAGAACACCGACCAGGTTCTTGTAGTTGCGTTAAGTAAAGACAGAGTAAAGACACAAACACTTACTGGATTAAAAACCTCCCTCACTCATGAAGGAAAAACCTCGTTTATTTAATGCAACAATAGAGATTTTGTGATTACATACCACTCAATAATCAACAAGTCTTATCTCTACCTACTGTGGACTGGCCCTCGATTGACTCCATCGATCCTCTCCAAAAGCCAAACCTGACCTTTTGTTACAATTCTCACGAAACTAAACCCTACAAAGAGCCAAACCCCTCCTTGTACAACTCTCACAGAAACACAACCTACAAGAAGTCATAAACCCACTCCTCTTGTCCACTCTCAATAGAAAACTCAACCCTACAAGAACCAAACCCCTTCTGTACAATAACTCCGTAACTTACAATCAAGAACGAAACAAGAAGATAGTTGTGCACACGTTGAAAACTTCTTACTCAAGAAATTGTTTGAACGAGTAATCCTATCATCACCTTGAAGACTTCAATTTGATAAATAATTCTCCCTTGTTCTTTGCGTGAAGTCGTAATCTTTTTCTTTCTTTTTCCTCTTGCCTCGTGCGCTTCTTATAGAGTGTTGTTTTGCCTTGTGCAATTCCCTTTTTTGGATAATTAAAGGAAGTTATTTTTAAACAGGATTTTCCCTTTTAAAGTAACAATCCTTATTAATCACAACTTCCTTCCTAATACTATTTTAAGTTTTTCCTTATTGATATCACTTTCTACCTTTAATATAATTATTTTTGGCCTTTGACAAAGGAACTCTATTTCTTGATTAGCTTGTTGACGCCATTTTACTCGATCTTGGACTCTTTGCGGCGTGGACGATTTGGGGCGACCTGATTATTTGCACATTCTGTCTATGCCTCAAACATGGAACTAATTCAGTATTCGATCATATTCTAATCACGTACACTCTTCCCAACTTAACATATGCCCACCCATAGCGCTGAGGCAACAATCGATGCAATGCATTGTCCTTTTTTTTAGAAGTCTTCAAAATCTCTTCTATATAAAATTTTGATAAACGATTTTTCCCCCCTCCACCAAATCATCTCATCTTTCCATATTAATAGCCCTGTGTCTTAAGTGATTAGTGAGAGGGAGGAAAAAAATGGATTTTGAGGTCATATTTGAAAAAATAGTTCACAATATAGTTTTTGGAGATTGAATTATAGTATAATAGTATTTTGTAACTAGAGTTTTTGGGTTTGTTGTTTTGAATCTCGGATTTCCTTGTGCGCTGGTCAAATAGCTCATTCAAGCTCGTTGTCTTAATCGCTGCTCTGGCAAAGGTAAATCAGTTTATTTGCTTAGTTGAATTTGTTGTTTGCTTTGCTCGTAGATATGCTAGTTGCTTCATTAGAAGATTGAGTTTAGTTTGATTTGTTATTTTAGTATTGTCCTTTTCTGATGATTTAGTTCTTTCAGTATACTGAATTATTTATATTATTTACTTATCTACAATAAATTGTATGAGGCTGTTGTTGTTGCCACTAGGAAACTTTAAGCATGTTCGTCACTTGATGAATTATTTACTATTTACATTAAGGCTTAATATATGCTTTATTTCTAAGTCCTAGACTGAAAATGATAGACTTTTTTCTTAGATTTGTTTTTTTAGCATCTTGATTTTTTTTATATATTATCCAGTGGGTTTTTTCTTTTGATGTGCAACAACTTTAACCCTCTATTTCCCATTGTAAAAGTCTCTTATATTATTGTAACTGGACTATTAGTTATTTACAATTGTTGTTTTTCTTTGAGATGCGTATGCTCCGCATGCTTTTTTTTGGGGGTAACATTTTCAATTATTTTTTATGTTCTAACTATAACAATCTGGATTTTTTTGGAATGTTTTAGCGCTGATTTTTTTTCTTTTATTACTAAGTGTTGTTGATGTCCATGTTAATATGTTGCATTCTAGAAAGCTCGTATTTTGTTTACTGTTTAGTTTCTCTAATTTCAGCTTGTGTTTCTATTTCGGTTGAGTTTAAAGTCTGATTCTATTTAGCATAAATATGAATATTAGGTTTTAGTTCATCTTTGATTTTGTGACTGTTTTGAGTTGTATAGCCGTCCAAAATTTATTTTGTCGTTTTGAGTAGGATTTCTAATTTTGCTCTTCTTGGTAACCCTAAGAATCTCTTTAGTAAGGTTGTTTCGTGTTTTCGTGTTAAAGTCTTCTGGTCTCGCAATAAACACTGTGTTCTTTATCACATAAAAGCCACAAGATTTCCTAACCAATACTTCGGGTATGTCTGTTGTAGTCCTGTTTCTATAAGTGAAGTTATATAACGTGTGTTTCATTGATCTACATAATAATTGAGAAGATGAAGTTTTTCTTGAGTGTGATAACTTTTATGTCACTTGTTCTTGGTGTTGGAAATTGAGGTTAGTCAAGCATACATAAAAACATTCAAAGCTAGAATATCTTTTCTTGCTTATGAATGTCTTTTTCATTTCTAACCAAATATATGTTTTTATTATGTGAGTTATGAGACATAGAGCATGATTTACGTCAAGTTTAGCATGAGTTACTTTTCAGTATTGATTGATCATTTGTCTACTGTATTCACTTCTCTGTTTGGTTTGTTAGCATATTATTACTTATGAGATTTGAGTGTAGCTTCAACACGTGCTTAACTTATCCTCTTCAAATTTTGGAAACTAATGCAAAGTAAAGGAAAGCTGAAACACATTAACATGGAATTGCTACAGGTTTGAAGGTAGAAAAATGAGTTTGTATACACTTGATATACGCCGATATTCATCGGATGTATACAAAAGGGGAATTGAGCCAAGTGCTTAAAATCAACAATGATTTTGGCCCACAAAGGATCTAAGTTCAATTTCTCCTTAACTCTCCTAAATTATTTAATTGTGATCATTTATTGTTTGTTTTTATTAACTTTGGCTTTGTTTGTATTGGTTTTAACTTAATCAAATCCCCAAAAGATGAACTATATACTTTATGTTAGTTTAGTGTAGTAAAATTTCATATTTTTTTTATCAATTCATATACTTTAATTGAATAATTTAGTCAAAACTTTTTTTTTCGATTAACGAAAAATAGTTTACATGTTTTAATTGACCGATTTGGTTTAGATTGTAATTTTAAAATATGTTTCAAATAAATTTTAGTTAACCTAGTTCTTGTTAAAAGCTAATGACTTAAAATAATATTAGAATGTTTAATTTTAAATCCCTTTCTCTAAAAATATTGGAATAATATAATAAATAAATGGGACATTTATTAAATTATTTTCTCGAGTCAATAAAATATTTTAAATTATATATTTTTATGTTAAAATATATTTAATCTAAGTCATAGGATAACCGCGTGTTAGTGGACGCTTCAAATGCCTTAAAAACCTTCTTGAAGCGTAAATAAGAACCCTGCATTATCCGCATGTTCTCCAAATTTTATAAGATTTATATTTAAATCTTTTTAAAATTAAGTTTCTATTTCTTTAAAAAAACTTAAGTGGTGGAGCTCTCTTCTAATATTTTTCTTATAATTATTTTTATAAGTTACCAGACATGTTTCACAAGTGATTAGGCTAATAAAGTAAAATTACAGAAATGACGACTCTAACTGGGTGTATTTAGTAGGTTCTAACCATAATAGACTTAGGTTGATTATTAAAATTTTTAGCATTTGTTTGTATCATATTATTTGCTTGTGTTATTATACATATCTAATGCTTTGTTTATCATGCTTATGTGATACAAATTGTTTGTTTTTACTTCTTTATATAAATTATTTATTTATTACTGCTTTATAAACTGTCATTCCGTTCATATTTCTTCCCGGGCTTCATTGGTAAAGTCATCACTAGCAGCAGCATCTCACGCCGAGGCGTGCTTTCGCGGGCACTCACAAACTTCTTATCCAAATACAAAAAAGATTTAGGGAGTTGACTTTGTGCGGGGTGTTCGTTGATCTTTTGTCCGTGTGACCGCGTAGCTTCATGCACTCGAGTGTCGCACCCAGGTAGTGCCTTGTGTCTTAGTAACGCCTAAATCTTAGAAAACATAAGATAGAGTTAAAGAACACGCTCATTTACTATCATGCATGCACATGACGTGCCGTATGTGGCATTCAACCTGGTTAAGTCGATATCAACTTAAGTAAGATTCCACACCTTATTTGGAAATTTCGCGACCTAATGACCGACGAGCATGTTTTTTGCAATGTGATTATGATAGCCGAATCAAATACTAAATTTGACATAGTGATTTTGGAAATTATATGTTCATTTTATTTTGATCTGTAGGATGGATTCAGTCCCCCAAGTTCTCAAAATTAGGATGGTCGAGGGTTTTCTCCTTATACAATTGGATACCTGGTGGAAATTTAGCTTGACGTAAACTCCTAGTGAAAAACTAGCAATTGTAAGAAGGTTTGTTGGTGTCTCCTATGAAGCTATTCAGGTTTAACGCCTAGAACAAGTCTGTGATTAGAGGCTTGATTGGTTTTTTGGGATCCTAGACCGTGGCTTTGTTCACGTTCAAAAAATCATTTGACTAAAGGCCTATATTGGGAGAAAATCTTTATTTCACCACGTATTATCCGAGGATAAAGGTCAAATTATTCCATTGACAGTCAATTGATACGTACTTCTAAACTTACTTTCTCAAATAAGTAAGTAAAGCGTCGTTTATCATGTAAGAGAAGCCAGGACTATGCGGTTGAGATCGATCCGCAACGAGGAAAATATTTTATACTTAGAACGTTATTCTATATTACTGGTTATTTATCAACTGTATATCCCTAGAAAACAAAGACATACAAAGGGGTTTTTATTTTGCTAAATTAATATGAATATAATTAACTAAATTAATAGTAAACATCTAACAGATTAAATCAGCGCAGGAACTTGATCCTTAATAAAAGTGAATCTATGGCTTAAGTGTTCCAACCACTATGTTCCTAATTTGGATAATTCTAACTATAACATTCTTTCTAGTATCCTTGCATGTAAAGTGTATAGTTTATGTATCGTTCTCTTAAATCCTTGGACCGGTTCGGCATCTAGAAAATTTCCAATTGCGCACTTGGTGCGAACTATGTGTGTTTGCTTTACTAACCTTACCTTTAGCTCATATTAAGGGCAGTGTATTCGATATTTGACTAAGTTATTACTCATTACCCACTACATGTAAGGCCCTATTAGATAGTGTACACTAAATCTATGTGATAATTCTTTTCCTATTATCTACCTCCTTGGTTCCGGAAAATAGTATTAAGGCGAGTTCTAACGTTGGTCATAATATATAGACCGTTAAAAAAGACTTCTAAGGAAAGAATTATGCATAGCATGCAAGAAACTATTTCTAGAATTGTTATCTAGTTAGATTTTACCGGCTCATTATTCATCCTATGGTTCCGGCCGACACACCGCTGTAGTTATGAAGTTTTAATATTCGCATGTCACCAATCACACTATTCGATAATATTAAATAATTATTCATGCATCCATACTTTAATGAGACAGAATAAAATTCCAAGTTACTGGATTAATCACAAAAACACTCAAGCAATTAATTGCCAGTGAAAAAGTGTATCAATTAAAAAATTAATTCTTCAGATACTGTGCAAGATAACTAAAAATTATCGAAAAGTCTTACTGCGAAAAGTCTCCCCCAAAATGAGGTTTTTCGAAACTATTTGTAATATCAACAAGGCCTAATAAAAGAAGGATTTTTAATTACCTGAAAATCATCAAAACACGTCTGAGGTCGACGGGGACCCTCTATGACTGACTGTATTGGTCATGATGGGCACGCCTATGGCAATCTCGCGTCCATACTCCACAATTCTTCTGTTGTTTCTTGATTCGCTTCCCTCAACGAAGCAGGTATGACAGACGCGTTCAAGGCACGAACGGTCCAGTCAGAGGGTCTCTCGTTTCACAATACTTTACTTCTTGGAATTTGGTTATGGGTAGCCATACTCTCTGATGCATCTAGGTTAAATACTGTCGAGAGGTACTGGGCAGTTGTGGCTATGAAGTCCGTCCATGGACTCCGTAATCCGGCAGCACCCACACTAGGTCAGACTTTTCCCGTCTTGGCCTTCAGTCAGCTTGTCTTCCTTCTCAATCGATTCCACTCATACTGTACCAATACACAGACGTTCGACGACTTCGATGAAGCTCCATAGGTTGTCTCTTCTACATTTTGCGTGTCTTCAAAAACTTTCGACGTTCATACTTGGACAGATTTCCTGCGAAACAATATATGAGAAACTTACATGAAAAGCAATACAAAAGGTTTTGACACTACACTAAATCTAAGGAAAAACATTAAAAATACGGTGCTGTGAAACCTGGTATCATCTAACCCACTCTCCGACTTAAATTCGTTGTTTGTCCTCACGATGCACTATGACTTCACTACAAATCTTTGCTATCTAAGAGTAGGCCATTATTTTAGGCTTTCTCAATTCATTTGGCTATCAATTCGATCATTCTCTTCATTTTTATGCATGTTTCACTATTAGGCTTGAATTGAATGTGGACGCAGACCTGACACAGACTCACCACCGCATGACCCATATCCTCTTCAATTTCTCACTGGAGGTGCTAATATTTTCGTATTGGGCAACTAGTTTTCCTGCACTCAAAACAACATCCTCATTTTTCAACACTATATTTCAGTTTGATTCTAAAGGATTACTTTTTCGAACACTAACTCCTCAGAACAAATTCACATCTCATTAATAGGCATATTGCCATAAGTTGGCCTTATTTCCAGTGGCCTTAAGTTCGTCATACAAACACATTCGGATCACGATAGGAGCTTCTTAGCTTGGTAAAACATAGACCATGGATTCACGGTAGGGTATATTTAGGTTATTTTAGTGACTTGTTGCTGCTTCCTTGACATAATGCGGCTAACGTCCCCATTTTTATCATTTTATTTTCGCCGCAATTTCCTCATTTTATTTAATCTTGCTGTTTTCCCTTTCGTATACTTATCTGTAGTGATCTTTTCTTTTCTTTTTTAACATCAGCTATCTAAATTTTGTTCATTATTCTCTTCATTCTTTCAGACCCCACTTTCCTGAGTATATGCTTATACAGCCACGCCTCACTCAATGACTTTTCCATTGGTCAGTTCACAAACACTAATTCGTCCACGCGTGGGTAGGGGCTACGACAAGGTTGTTTTCCCCTTCTCCCCCTGGCATAATGCCACTCTCAACTTATGCTTTTGACGTAAATTGATATACAAATGTCCAAGGAGGGACCAGGGCCAACACATTGTTCCCAGAGAAGATCAGCTGGGGTGAAAAAGAAAGATATTTTTTAGGCTCAAATCATTTGGATCAATACGAGATTAATTCATTTGGTTTTCTGTTATTTTACGGTAATCCAAACACACCCTCCATCCAATAAACGATCTCATTGGAACAAGTTCATTTTTCTCATTGGGGACCACAGTCATTCCCCCTTTCTTAGGTATACACGTAACAGGGCATACCTAACTACTATCGGCGATCGAATATATTACTCTGGCATCCAACCGTTTAATGATTTCCTTCTTCACGACCTATTGCATAGGTGGATTTAATCGTCTCTAATGCTCAATACTTTTCTTATGATAGGGTATGAGTTGGATTTTATGAGAACAAATACCAGGAGGGATCACAATAATGTCCGCAACATTCCACCTAGTAGCTATTTTGAACCTTTTTAGCACTTTCACCAAACTATCAACTTGTTGTTCATTCAGATCTGATGCAATGATTACCGGCAAAGTGTCACCATTTCCTAAGAATTCATACCTAAGATGAGGTGGGGATCTTTTAGTTCTAACTTTGGTGCCTCCTCTATAGATGGTTTCGCGGGTGCATACTCGCGATTCTTCATATCTAACTGATATTTCTTCGGTTTAAATCGAACATCACCATGATAAAAAGCTGCGACTAATTACCCATACTCTTCAATGCAATCATTATCAAAATTTATTATCACTGCCGCTAATGCTTCTACACCTAGACATTCTTCTATTTGTGTCTCGCATGACATACCAACTTTGTAGGATATATCAGATACCGATTGGAGCTCACTACTCTGCCTCATGGACCTACAAATGTTGAAGGTAACTTCTTCATTGTTCAACCGAAATTTCATCTGCCCTTTTCCATATCAACAAAGGCTCTACCCGTAGCAAGGAATGGCCTCCCAAGAATGATAGGAACTTCAAAATCGACTTCACAATCAATAATAACAAAATCTACTGGAAATATGAACAACTCCACTTTTACTAGCACATCGTAGAGTATTCCTATAGGCCTTTTTACTGTTCGATCGACCATCATTAGTCGCATCGCAGTTGGCCTTGGATCACCCAAACCAAACTTCTTGTAAATCTAGAGGGGCATGAGATTTATGCTTGCCCCCAAATCACATAATGCTTTCGCAAAATGTAATAACTGGATTGTACAAGGATTATTTGAACGCACCCGGATCTTCTTTCTTTTGTACTAGAGATCTGTAGCAATAGCACTACAATGCTGCATTCTATTATCATCCTCAAAAGTGACCGATGTTTTCTTTGTAACCAGATCTTTCATAAACTTGGCATATCAAGGCATTTGTTCTAGAGCTTCTACCAAAGGGACATTGATAGAAAGCCGCTTCAAAATTGTTATAAAATGGCGATATTTACCATTCTTGGTATTTTTCACTACTCTTTGAGGAAAGGCGAGTCGTGGTCTACGCGTGTGAGTTACCTTTTTAGGCACTTCAACATCTTTTCCAGTGTTATCTTCTACCTCACCACTAACCTTTACCACTTTATCATTATCTTTTATCACCTTTTCTTCATTAGACGGCATAGGTGGGTCAACGGTTTGCTTACCACCCAGAGTAGTAATTGTCATACAGAGTCCATCATTTTTTAGATTTTGGACAATGTTGCTAAGAAGAGTGCCCGATTGCCGTGTGTACACAGTCGCAGATAATTGGGCCATTTGCAACTTAAGCTGCTTAATCGATATTGCGTGTGTATCGACTTCCTGCCCAATACTCGCTAAATCACTCCTTAACTATTTAATGTTCTCATCACTAGCATCGAACCTCCTCATCATTTTGTGCAAATATCCTCAAATCGCGCCATACTACCTCCACCATCCCTAGGAGCAACTTCACGATTTTGTGGAGGAACATAGGGCTCATTCCTATCATTTTTGTTACCATAGTTACCCCTGTTGAAGTTGTTGTCGCGGTTGTAATTTCCATCTCGGACATAATTACCCTCACGGTTATAGTTACCATAGTTTCGACCTTGGTTTCCTTGACCTTGGCGCCAATTCTCCTGATTTGAGCCTTGGGCATTCGGTCAGAAACCCCCCATCTGCTCCTTTACCACATAGGAATCCTCCTCCTCATAATATTCATCATTTGGTGGTGCAGGTTTAGGCAAGTAGTTCACTGCATTTATCTTTTTTTCACCCCAATGATATGTTTTAATACCAACCAAAGCTCAGTTCTCATCTGAGTCATCTCTTCACGAATCTCATCTGTGGATGGGTTGTGTGTGGGTTGCACTGCAGAAGGTATTTATTCCAGTATCTGACTTCCTAGTTCTCCAAGCTTTATTATTCAGGGAGATTTTCTCTAACTTTTTGGCAATCTCGGCATAAGGACACTCCCCATAAGAACTACCCGCTATAGTAACCAATACCGCTTTATTATATCATCCTATACACGATAGAAGTATTCCTTCGGTGACTCATTATCTATGCGGTGATTGGGGACACTTATCAACAATGAAGTGAATCTATCCCAAGAACTGCTACCTGACTCTTCTGGTAGTGCCACAAAATTGTTCACTGTCTTTGTGATATAGTTTCTTGGAGATCTTGTAATAACGTGCTAAGAAAACGTCCCTTAGTTGGTTCTAAGTGAAAATTGAGTTATAAGGGAGCTCAGTGAACCAAATAGCAGCCTAATTCGTCAATGAGAAAGGAAATACTCTTATCCCTATTACATCCAAATTCAAATTAGGCCTTTCTACACAACTTTTACACAGTGCCCTTACCTTAGCTATGTGGGTCCTCAGAAGGTAGCCCTGAAAACAAACCTCTAACAGTGAGCATTTGCATCAGACTACTAGTTACAACATAGGTGTGGCCTTGTGGTAGAGGGGGCAAGACAAGTGGCCCGTCATAGTCTGCAATATTATCATAACCTCTGTATTATTCTTGAGGACGTGGAGCGATATTTTGTTCCCTTTGTTGATTTTCATCAGGATCATCGGGTAATAATTGACCATGAGCATCAATTGGAGCTGGGATGTTCAGGTATAGATCATTATCATTAATAACCAAGTTTCGATTCATAGTGCATAGTGTACGCTCTAATTCGTGGTCTTAGAGAACCAAAGGTTCTCTTCCTCTCAGTGTATTTGGTATACAAGGAAATTAAATCTGCAAGAATAAAAAACAATAGAAAAGTAAAACAAAGAAAATAGTGACTAAACTTTAGTAATAAGTTTAAGTTAATCTAAAAACTACTTTCCCCGGCAGCGGCACCAAACTTTGATACGCTCAAACTTACTTCTCAAGTAAGAAGTAAAGTAGTCGTATCAAGTAAACAACCCAACTAATGACGTTGGGGTTGATCCACGAGGAAAATTGTTTCGAGATTAAACTTTATTCTTTATTAACTATTTTAGTCAACCTTTTTCCCTGAAAACAAAAGGACAACAAAGGGGGGTTTTATTTCTAAATTAATGAAAATAATTCTCTACATAAAAGTAAACACAAAAAATTAAAGCTCAAGCTGAATCAATTAATAAAAGTAACTAGGGATTAAGTGGTCCCCACAGATAATCTAAACTTTATAATTTCTAAACTATTACAAGTCTTTCCTAGTACCTTGCATGCAAAGTGATAAGTATGTATATCTCTTAATCCTTGTCCGGCATCTTAGAAAATTTAACTCCGCCACCTTGGTCCGACTATATGTGTTGCTATTACTAACCCTTACCTTTACCCTCATAAGCATTGTATTCGATATTTGATAAAGTTATTACTCGTTAACCACCGGACAAAGCCTATGAGATAGGCACACTAAATTTATTGTTGATAATTCTGTTCCTATTATCTTACCTCCTGGTCCGGATCATGATCATTTAAGGCAAGTTCAACGTTGTCATCCGGGAAAAAGACTGCAAAGGAAAGAATTATCATACATGCAAGACACTATTCTAGAAATTTCTATTCTAGTTAATTTTACCTCTTTATTCACCCATAGTTCCAAACAACCACTAGTTAGGAGAGTTAGTTACAATGGTTCATAATCACAGTATCCAGATATTTAATATAATATCATGCACTTACTTTAAGAGAAAGATAAAATTCTAGAAATTAAACTTGACTAATCAACAAAACAAAAACAAAACATAAAAAAAAAAATACCACCGATCCAATTCCAGAAAAAAGTGTATCAAGAACTGTGAAAGTAATTCATTCAATTACTGAACAAGAGAAATAAAAATTATCGAAAAGTCTTACTCGAAAAGTCTCCCCCAAAAATGAGGTTTTTCGAACTATTTATAATTAAACACCACAAACCTAATAAAAGAAGGATTCTAAATTACTTAAAATATCCAACGTGTCTGAGTCGACGGATTCTGACGGACCGAGTGCGGTCACGACGGGCCGTCATGGGCATCCGTATCCCATACTTCACAAAACTCTTCTGCTGCTTTCTTCCATTACCCTCAACGAAACAGTTTTATAACGGACCGTTTTTCAAGAGAGACGGTCTGTTCAGAGGGTTCTCCATTCATAATATCAACTTCTTGAAATTTGGGTATCTGAGACTACTCTCTATCATTACGACGAAAACTCGAAGGATGGTCGTGGCATGACGGTCCGTCATGGACTTCCGTAATACCACACTAGGTTTATAGACGTTACCTCTCTTACTGTTAGCGCTTCTCATCGTTACTACGATGCCACCATACGACCGTCACGACCGACGGACCGCCAAAGCTCGTAGGTGGTCTCTTTACATTATTGACCTCTAAAAAACTTCTCCGCTTAATTCTTTGGATAGATTCTTGCAATAGGAGAAGAACTTACATAAAAATCAATACAATAAGGCTTTTGGCCACACACTAAACTTAAGGAAAAAACATTAAAAATACCGTGAAACCACGGTACATCATAAATCAGGGAAGAAATTCCTTCGTTACTTAGGACTGAAAAATGAAAAGAAACTTTGATGGTTTGAACATAATTGAGTTTTTCTGGATTACTTATATGAAAGGTCTGGATGGTCGGATAGTTACAAAGTGTTCAGGAAAGAATTCTCTTGCATTCTTGTTCATTTGCAAGCTAGACATCCTATCACATTTGTTATGGCTTTACTAGGGACTTTAATATTTCCACGAGAACATGGTCATATTAGCACGTGCATATGTTCTGTGGCTCATGTAATTTTTGAATGTGTTAATGGTGAAGAGCGCACTCTAGTCCCATGATTTTAGCAGAAATATTTTGAGCTCTTGGGAAATGCAAGAGAGGGGAAACAAACTTCTTTGAAGGTTGCAACCTTATTTTACAAATGTGGGACATGGAACATTTTCACCAGCTTAAAATTTGGTTTACATCTGCTTTAATAACGTAAATCATATAGACATTTTTTACGATAGATTTGAATGGTTTGTATCTCCGGTTTGTACTGATGACTTGTATGGATATCTGGCCACCCTCACCAGTAGCCAAATTTAGTTGAAATATCGATTACTCTCACGTTTCCTGGCCTATATAAGATGCAGGAGGTTTTACTTTATCAAGATTATTGGGTTGATAGGTATACAACCATATGCTCTAGTGCACGTACTTCAATAGTTTGGTCTAGCACAACTAATCCCTTTTTGAGTAAACATGAGGGTTTCTAAAATATCCTTCGAACCAAACTTTGAAGTCCCTAGAGCAAGATAGATTTTTCATGAATGGAACAATATTCTCGCGATGGATATAAGAAATGAGCCAGAAAGAGAAATTCCAGAATATTAGGTGTGGGTTTTATGAAGATCGCCATATCATGAGTCCAGAAGGCGAACAAGGTTTTGAGGATTTTGGGACGACAATATGGGTAAGACATTCTCATCTTCGAACCAAAGTGGTCACTCGTAAAATGTGGGTTCAAATGGAAGCGATAAAGCAATATTTGGATAATGCGGGAGCAGGTCCTAGGCAACATGGGAGCGTCATCGTCAGTTCCTCCACCAGCGTGTTTGATAACAACATTTAGGCCTAGCCCTAGAATTGTCTCTATTTTGTGTCTTTTTAGTTTATTCTCTCTCTGTTGTACCATTTTATTGGTATTTAATGAATATTTGGTTTTTGTTTCCCAAACTAAAGTTGTCACAAATTAATTGCTTGGATCAATACTATCATAATCAAGCTTATATTGATCTTTAGGGGGCGGGCCTACTTTTGCCATAAAAAATGTTTACAAATCAGGGCGCGATATAATATAAATTGTGTCATGGGTGTTGATTAATTTCTAATGTTGTGAGTGTGTCATTTTGACTCAAAAAAGATTAATTAACATTCTTGTTTTAGAGCACCCTAAGCATATGTCAAAGTTCACAAAAACAACAAAGTCCCTCCAAATTATTCTTGAAGTGTCGTTCAAGTTTCTCAAAAATATATTAATCCTATACTCAAAAAATCTCCTAAATTTTTATTCATTCGTCACATGAAAGTCGATTTACTAGAATGTTTGGTGAAGATTTTAACACACCAATTCCGCCCGTTGCTTTTGTTAGTGGTGGAGAAACTAAAGAGTCAATGTTCAATACATTTATCAAGACTAAAGAGAGGATAGTCGCAACCAAAAGGAGACTTGCAATACTGGACCAAACTGAATGGATGCTACATGAGAGAATTATTGAGGTTGACATGGAAGCAGCCTCAGTGAAAAGAAAGATTGCCAAAATCAATCAAGAGATCATTAATATAACTAAAGCGATTGCAAGGATCCGCGAAATTGAACGGGACATTAAGAAGCTAAATTTTGGGAATGCTTCTTCCATGAGGGGAAAAGGGAAAACAAAAGAAGGTTCAGATGATGAGAGAACTTAATCGTCACCCTACGATTGAAAAGGAAAGAAAGGAGTTTGGGGTAGACTTAGGTTCATGTAACATATCTCTCATGTTCGTCAGTTTGTTTTTAAATTTAATTGTAATCAAGAACTATGCGAGACTTGAGCTTATAGAGGGTACGTAGGAAACTCTTTTTGAGCCTAGTCTCTCTGTCAGTTTCAAGAAGAGTATGTTTAAGTTTTCTTATATAAATCGAACTTCGTGGAGCTTGATTTCCTTGGTTGATACGTAGACAGCCTACTTAAGGCTTGGTCCCTGTCATTTCAATTTTATCCACCTTATTAGTGAAAGATTCTGAAAAGTTTAACCAACAAAGCAGATGAGTGGAAGAAATTAACAGTGTTTTATGCAAGTCGACCTTCCCAATTCAGACACAGAAAGATTTATTTTCATTCGAAGCCTTCCGTTCATTAATCTTCTCGAAGAAAAATGACATTTGCGTGTTTATCTTAATGTTAATTTATTTGCATATATCGTTAAAAACAAAAACTAACATATATGTGTCTTAAGTTTTTCTTCTCTATAGGTAAAAACTGATCTGTGTTGAAATCAAACTGCCTCGCCATTCCTACTTTACAAGATCTAAAGCAATCATACCATCCTTCCATGATCATTTTTTAGATAAAGGCAAAAGCAAAATGATTGGTACTTCTGAAGAAACGGGAATTATGGATGTGACCAGCATAAATGCTGAACTCACTGATCAAAGTGAGTTGATCTCTCAGTTAATGCAAAGAATTGTAGACATGCAGGAGCTTCAACAAACAAAATATCTAGTCAAATTGGTTATTGCATCAAATGAACCACCCCTCCTAACTAGAAGACCTCCTCCTTTCGATCATTAAGTTCTCCATTACCCAACAATTTCCCCCCACTCCACAGGACCCATTACTTCCACTCCTAATTCCTCATACCATCGACTTAACTGTATCTAACGCTTCTTATGCAAACACTTCCTACCAAAGACCACCACCACTACCAAATCAGAACCAAGCACCTAACACTAATCACTCCCAAAACTTCACACCAACCTACCAAATCCCACCCCTAGTCTCCAATAATCTACGTGTTTTTCCTAGCCAGCCGACATACCCTTCTGTAACATTCTAAACTCCACCAGCCTACACAATCCCTGAACCATGTCCTAGATTTCCCATCCAACCAGAGCTGGATCAGTATGAAGAGATGGAGAAGAAGTGGAGTGTGAGAGAAGGAAAATGTGAAGATGAAATGAATGTCATGAAAGAGTCCATCTCAGAAGGACCTTTGCATGCACCCTGACTTGGAAATACCCGAAGATTAATGATACGCTCAAATTACACCTCCCTAAAGAAGTATAAGCGGTCATAATCAAGTAGAGAACCTAACTAGAAGGTTAGGGTCTATCCCACGAGAAAAATGGTTTCAACTTAACTTCAATGTACTATTAAGTCTATTTAGTTAAGGTCTTTTCGAAAACAAGTAATAAAATGAAGGGAGTTTGTGAAACAAGTTTCTTAAACAATTCTAAGCTAAGAAAGCAAAAGTAAAGATTCTTTTATCTAGTTGTGAGACTAACTAAGGTATATGTGTTCCCTATAGGTTCATAACGACATATTTCTAGCAATAGAAATTCTTCCCTAGTGTTTGCATGTAAAGTGGTAAGTTTTTTATGTCTAAATCCTTGGTCAGGCATTTAGAGAATTTCACCCCGTACTTTGGTCCGACTACATATGTATAAGCTACCAACTGTACCTTTACCTCATATTGCACATCATAATCGATGTTTGACTTAGTTATTATTTTTCACTAATTGACACTATCCTATATATAGTATCCCACTAAATCTATGCTGATAATTCCTTTCGTATTACTACCTTCTTGGTCCGGCAAGAAGAAATAAGACTAGTTCTAATGCGTGCACTTGTTAAAAAACACTTCTAAACGAAATAAATATCAATACATGCAAGAGCTTATTTGATAATTGCTGATTTGCTAGGTTTACTTTGTTAATTACCCATGGTTTCCACAACCCTAGTTGTGGATTTAGTCACCCATGCAAGCAAGATCACTATTCATAGTTTTTAAATAAGAAATCATAAACTTATTTTAACAATACAAAGAAACCTAGATAATTAACTTGAAATCGCAAGATGAAACTCCAAACGAAATCCGAAAATTGATTGATTACTAAAGTTTGCAAAAACTAATCTCCAAAAAAAAAGTAAAACAATACTAGGAGTATCTAACTCCAAAAACAAGGTCTTAACCCCAATTTATAGAAAATATTGTCCTAAAGAAAAGAAAATAAAACTAGGAAACTTTTTCAAAAAATGCGGTATCGATCGACGACCCCACTGACAGACCGTCGATGGGACGACGATCCGTCGACTGTCTCCCTTGTTCCAGACATAGAATTATATTTCTTCATCGGCTTAGAATCTTCTCTGAATCAAAAAACGGACCTGCAGTACCGTCCATTGACTCATCGACGGGCTCCTCCGTTGTTCCATACTTAGAAACTTGAGAAATCTGGTACTGAAGCCTTTTATGAACCAATCGACGGTTCACTAGGACATTCCAACAATATTTGGAGCTCGTGGTTCCATACTTGGTCAGATTTCGCTAATCTTTTCCCTTATCATGAACTGCACATCGACGTCACCACTTACGGGCCCGATGTCCTTCTTAGGTCATCTTCTGCATTTTTTTCAAGATGTCTTGTGCATTTTCATTATGGACATTTTCCATGCAAAAAAAACACAAAAACATGTTAAAACAACTACAAAAAGGCTCTAGACACACATAACCCTTAGGAAAAATGCATTGAAAGCACAGTGAAACCACACTAGACACTAATTCAACACGCACATATACCTCTACTATTTTGCCTCTCACCATGGCACCAACTCTATGACACCGCAACAAGTGCATGTGTACACCCATTTTTGACCCTCCCTGATAAGAATCAGTTACAAACTTCTTAATCCCAAACGATTTAAAATAATTAGATTTTTCACAAAGTTTAAAACATTTTAAAATTACTTTAAATTAATCTCATCAGTTTTTATAATTCTTGCATAATATATATGATTTACATGATTATGTATTATAAGGACAATATGGTGTTAATTAAAAGAAATCAGCGCAAAAATAGGTTTGTAAAAAAATATTTTACTAATTAATTTGGTTATACAATAGTTTACGTTTTGGATTAGTTATTTTATAATTAAGTCGATAAAAAATTTTTGTTAAAATTGAGAAGTCTATTAATTAATTTATATTAATTCATCTTATTTAAATTATGTCCGTTGGAATTCACCAGGAGACTAAGTTGGCTAATCTATTAATTCTAAGACCAATGTTGTGCAAATCATTCAAATCTCCAGCAGCTCAACCTATATCCTCCTCCATTATTTTAATTCAATATTCCCAGGCCCAAATTATTCTCTTCAATCAGCAATAAATACCTAGAAATCCTAGACCCACCATTCCCACCCGACCCAAATTCCATCTCCTCATTCAGCAAAAGGAAGACCAGAAAGAACATACAATACCAGAAGAACCAACAATAGTAGCCCTTTGGCCCGTATTCTATCTCTTCCTCTTCATGCGTGAAGAAGCCTGAATCAATCGAGTTCACTTGCGAGAACAGGTGCAACTGTGTCATTTTTCTCCCTCTCTACCTCATCCTCCGTACGTGAACAGTCCAGGTGGAGTAATCCCCTTGCTCCATTGTCTTTTGCTCGAATCGGAAGACCCTCCCTTCGAATCCTTTTAGGAAAATTGTACCAGGTTCGTACCCTTTTGAGTTGGCACCATATCCTTATGGGGGGGGGGGGGATTTTTTTGAATAAAAGTCCATCCATTTCCTCAACGGAATTTCCCCCAAAAATTCGTGACCTAATCATCCATCTATTTAAGAGTCTATTCTTCATACCTCAGAGGGCTCACGAAAAAGGATCAAAAATACGTTTAGTGAGGCTTGGAAAAAGTAGGGTTTACCCAATCAAAAAATTTCTTGCACTCTATGTCGTTACCAAGCACATTCGCTTAGTTTAGCTGGTGGAACAGAGATTTTAGTTAAAGTTTTGTTGTTCACTGTTCAGTCTTCAGTGGTGAAAGCTGGCCATTGCCCCTGCTCGTCGTTTTAGTTCACTGCATTTCAAATGGTTACATTCTTTCACTATATTCTCTGAGTTTTTTTCTAATTTAGAGCCGCATTCTGATGATGAAAGTTGTCTTAGTTGTTTGCTGGTTGTATGTTATTGTTAAGTTAATGTATGAGACATATGTTTTCCTTTTGTGGCTGCCAAGAATTATTCATCGTGCTTTACTATATCTTGAAAAATTGCGGTGTGTTTCATCTTCCGCTCACTCCATATTTGGATTCGTGTGTATATGATATGAGACCAAATTTTGTTGTCTTCATAAGCATGGATGTGAATAACATGTGTTTTTTTTAGAAGATGACACTTGCTAACAATTTACTATCTTCAATCGAATCATGGGGTCCCTGTATCTTATCTTTGGACACTTTGTGGTGTTAGGTGTGGCTGCTAGTTTCATATTCCAAAAATGTAGTTACCTTTCTGCCCCTTCCTGTTATCAATCACTCTATTTTTTTTGTTGTTATGTTTCTTTAGTCTAAGCTTGATTCTAGTTAATCTCTACCTAGGGAGTCTCGGGAGCATGATATTGTATATTGATCTTTGTCTTATTTGTCGGTTATGACCTCCCTCGTCACCCTTTCCTTTGCCATACTACTTCCCGTTTTGAATATTAATGCATGTCTTGTTAATTTTCTATTCGGCCGTGAGTATATGTGATGACTTTGGGTTTGTTTCAAATTTGTATGCCTAAAATAAGTAATATTAGTTAGTAATAGCTTTGACGGAGTCCTTGAAGTGATGGAGTTTATCCAATTTTGAGGTTTGCATGAGTTGCCTATTGAATAATCTATATACTTGGCTTACTTTGACTAACTTTAAATTGCTTAGTTATGCCTTTTTCATAATTTATCAATTATCCAATTGGCTAACTGCTTATATCTGAGTTTAACTAATACTAATGTTTAGTTGCTATTATTGTCAAACTTCCCTGTAGGTAATGATTTCCCATAATAAATTGAAAATTATTTTATGTCAAGGTTGGAATTATGCTTTGGTTATATTGTTCTCTTTTAAATGTTTGACACTTGAAGCAATAGTTATGGTTTCTTTTATTTATTTATTTATTTATTTATTGTTTATTGTTTCCTCTGTGAAGGCGGTGATTTGTTACTTATGAATTTTATTTCATTTATTTTGCATGTAAAATTCGTCCGAGTTACATCACGAACTAACGCTTCCCTTTGCATTTTGAGAGTGAGGTAAAGACTCAAATTCCCCTCATCGAGTAAACTGACCATTAAAAATCGACCTACAGGTTTTGAAGTTGAAAAAATCGAAGAGAATTGAAGAGAGTCGAAGAGATTGGGCTAAAATACTCAAAAAAAAATTTCCAGAACTTGTATTTTGATATTTTGGGGCCTAAGCCCCTTTGTCATTTTTTTATGTATTCTTTATTATTATTTTTTAGTTTAGTACAGGTACAAATCAAATGGGCCTAAGACTCAAAAGCGAAATGGGTCCAAATACCGATTCAGACGGACATAAATCGGATTTGGACCCAACCCCCCCTCTCTCTCTCTTTTTACTTATTGTCTATTTGTTTGTCGATATCTGCTACTAGTTTTAAGTTAGTAAATTTCAAATCCCTTTAAGACGCCGTCTCGTTTTATTAACTTATCTAAATCAATAAAATATAAATAAATTTAAAAATAAATTTTGCAAATCTCAATTAGATAGTAAAATTAATACTTCACTTTTCAAACAACTCGAAATATTTTTTATCTCAAAATAAGTTAGACGTTTTAGCCAATAGAGTTAGTTGTCAAAAAACCGTATTAATGGATATTTTAGGTGTCTTAAACACCTTTCTAAAATATAAAAGAAGAATTCCCAAACCCCCTTTAGGTTTTTAATAGGTTATTCTGTTTAAAATCATTTGAAAACTAGGTTCTCTTAATTTTTCTTTAAAAATTAAGTGGCGACATGTAAATAACTGTTTACTTGCTCTATTTATTATGTTATAAAATTTGTTGAATTTTCATGGCATCAACTCCGCCAAACGGCAAATAGTTTGCATTAGGACAAAGGGAGCGACGTGGTTTACCACAACTTCTATCAGAAAATACAGAAGTCTTATCTTTGTAAGTATTAAACGAATAGTTAGTTTGATGTCATCCAACATCATTTATTAGCTTCACCCCATTGTCTGTCCGACTCGGGTAAACATAGGTTAGAGTGAAACCAATTCCAAATCCAAGAATTAACGTAATATGGCTTAACATCCAAGGCATATTTAGTCCATTAAAAAGACCAGTTTGAGTCCAAAATGGTCCACGGCCTAATCGGACAATCATGCTTACATGTTAAAATTTGAAGGTTGTATATGTTATTTGAAAAATCATTGTTCCTTGGGGACGGGGAGATTAATAGTTTTTTCTAGTTGAATAAAGAGTTGTACAAGGCACTAGTCCTTCCAAAGGTGTTGATATTAGTGGAAGAGAAGAATTTGAGATCGAAGGACCTTACATGAAAAATTAGTTTAAGAGTGTACCCCTGCGTAGGACTGATTATTTGTATCATTATTTCCCTATTGTGTATCCCCATTCAGTTTATTTATAAAATTTGTATAAATTTGGGTTTTGAGACAATGGAATGTTTCAAATAACATATACATTCTTCAAATCTCTAGGCCTACCCTTGACACAAAAGGGTCACAAGCATGTTTAGGACGCGATTTTTTTCTATATACTTCTATGTTATATTGCTTTGAATGAGAACGTTTTTAACCCACTCTTTGTAAAAAATTTCCAAAATAATATACACAAGTTACTACTACAAAGTCTGACCAAATTTTCTGAGTCGTGAGTTTCCCAACCAATTGCATGTCTCATAACCCAAATCCTAAAACACTTCTCTACAGTCTCAGGAAAAAAAATTACAGGTATAGAGAAAGGCAAGAGCATCAAGATGGAACTTACTGGAATAGAGTTGAAGATGAAAATGCAACGAAATTAGAGAAGTTAGAGAGGAAGGACTCAAGGTTGAAATAGACAGGACAGTCTACAAAGCCGCAACTGCGATGCTGAATGAGTATATGTTGCCTAAGAGGAAGAAAAATAAAAACATCGAGATAGAAAGGGAGGATCTGGGGAAGAAGTTAACGATGCTCCAACGGAAGATTCGAGAAATAGAAACGAGAGAAACAAAGGTAAATCTAGCCACCACAAATGCGCTGGCCAGAAATGAAGCACTTGACAAAGAATTGGCGGTTGAGATGGAGGAATTTACCGATATAAAGAAAAACATGACCGAAGTGTGGAGGAAAACAAAAGTTCCACAAGGACATGATTGCCAAACATCAGAAGATGTGCGGGAAATAGTCTATCTGTGATCAAGAGGCTAGTAGTGGTCCTAAGGACACTCACCCATGAGCAACTGAGGAAGACATCGACGAGGAAATCATCTACATGCCTCCATTTCTAGGTCGTCTAAAAGGAGAAGAAAAGTGGATCACTCTCCCGGCTTACAAGCAAACACATAGCGTGGGAGAAAAAGTTGTGTCGTGCACTCTTTTGTACGATCATCTTAAGTTTAAACCTCATGAGGGAATATATTTAGGAGTTGGGAAGGAAAACTTTCAAAAGGTGTGTGCCTTCCACCAGAACCAGCAAGGACACACTATATAGCAATGTGTGCAGCTTAAGGAAAGAATCCACAAACTTGATTGACACTAGGAATATCCCTCAAGTATAGGGATGGAACACCGTCCTCACCTATGACATGACGGATCCCAATGATCTAGTCACCAAGTACATCTAGTATATCTTTCACTATTTCACACCATTTAGGAAGTCATTGCTGCAAATTGTATAGTAATCTGGTTCAAAATGGGGTCTTATCCTCTATCCCAGACGATGACAGAGCACCCGACCCCATCAGGATATAAATAAGGAAACCTTGTGATTATCATAACGCTATAGATCATAGCCTTAGATGTTGCCTCAGTTTTTTCTATGACATTGAACCCCTTGTTAACATGGGAAGATTCAAGTCGAGTTTGTTGCCCGTGACTGATACCACAGCAAGAAGAAGAAGGGCTGAGAGGGGGCCACTTCTTTATCTTTAAAGCTTTATTGTTTATTTTGCCTTTTCTCTGTAATCATCTAGAATGAATGAAAAAAAGTATTTATTTGTGTTCGAACTACATAAGGCCTGAATTTCCCTTGTGAGATACGTAGGCAGCATTCCAAGGCCCGGCCCCTATCTTTCAAAATTTTCATTCTCCCCTTTTCATTCTACAAGGAAATGTGAGGATCAAATCAATAGAGGTTGAAAGAGATGTAGCAAGAAGACTTTAGCTCAACGTGATTTAATCTTTCTGATATAGTGTCAAATTAAAACGAGTAAACTCCTGCTTGTTCAAAAAAATCAATTTCTCCCTTTACTCGTGGGTCAACATTTCCTCAAACAAAGCAATTTTGTGTATTTATCTGCTCTCTATTCTGAATTTAAACTAATAAATTTGTCTTTGAGTTGTCTTTCCTTAGAAGGTACTTAAAACTAATTTGTGTTGATTATATGTAGAACATTCAAAGTTATCAGAGATTACTTTCCCAATCTAAATTTGTTGAAATAGAGAAGAAAAATGACCCTGAAAAATGAGAATACCGGCCTAACCGCAATAGTGGTTATGGTTTAACTGTTAGTTTTTGAACTAAATGAGTTAATTGCAAAGTTGATGCAACAGATTTCTAAGTTGAGGGTTGAGTTCCGAAAAAATCAAGATTTGTCAACTCTGAGTCTCGACAGCACCACTCCATGAAATGTAAGGCTTCCACTCCATTTTACTCCTCTGACTATAATCTCGGAGCATGTCTTACATAACCCTCCCTCCAACCCTACTCAAAGTTCTTCCACCATCGACCTAAACACTTCAAATCTTCACCACAACAATACTTCATACCAAGCACCACCTCTTCTCCAATGCCTGAATCCCAACCCTCAAATTTTTCCTCCTCCTCAAAACCAAAATGCAAATAAATCTTAAATACTCCCTCCATTCAAATCTCAAATGTCAACAATCATCAAACACTCCCTTTCATGTCTCAGACCCCTACAAAAGGCAATAAAATTCCACCAAATGCTCAACCTCTACCTTCAAAAGTAACTTTTGATATTCTAGGCCATGCCGAACAACACCTTCACTATACTTCCTATTCTGAACTTGACCATTACTAAGAGAAGAAAAAGGAGAGGAGGTCCAAAGAGGAAACAAATAAGCGGATCATTAAGGAAGAGATCGCAAAAGTGATAAAAGAATTATTCTTCAGAAGAGGTGGGGTAGTACGAAATTTTTTGCATTCATCCGGATTTAGACCTTCTGAAAGGGTTCAAAGTGCCAAAATTTGTCACTTTTAATGGAACTGGAAATCCTCTAGCACATCTAAAAGTTTGTTGTGATCAACTTCTGGGAGTTGGCAAAAATGAAGCATTGTTGATGCGTCTCTTTAGTCGAAGTCTAAGTGGAGAAGCTCTGGAGTGGCTTACATTACAAGAATTGAAACAATGGACAAGTTTGAATTCACTCACAAAGGATTTCACGGAATATTTGAACATAACGTAGAAGCTGCCCTAGATCTCTACTACTTGGAGATGATCAAACAGAAGCCTACAGAAAATTATCGAGAGTACGCTCTTCATTGGAGAAAAGAGGCCACAAGAGTTCAACCTCCCATGTCTGAACGTGAGATCACTAAAATGTTTATTTGAACTGAAGAGCCTGAGTACTATGAAAGAATGTTGTGTATGATGGGATAAAATTTGTCGAGATCATCAAAGTGGGAAAAGCTTTGGAAGATGGTTTCAAGACTGGAAAGATCACAAACCTTACCGCATTGCGAGATATTGAAAAGTCTACAAAAACTAAGGATATAAATATATCAAAAGGAAAAGAAAAAGAGGTATCTATGGTCACAACTACCCATATGCGCTCACTATCATCTCCACAGAAGAAGTATCAAAACCATAATATCAACAAGAAAAATTTTCCCCATGAAAACATTAGGAAGGCTCCTAAAGTATTTATATTATTAAGGAATATCAAATTCAACTTTATGAAAGGTTGAAAGCAATAAGTATGCTCTATCCTATAGAAGGAAGACCAGCGAATCCTTTGGGAAAATTTTACAGGGCTGACCACAGATGTGCTTATCATTCAGGAGTCGTTAGACACGACACAGAGAATTGTTCAACCTTGAAGCACAAGATACAAAAAATGATAAATAATAATCTGATCAATAGTGAGGAAACCACCTCAAGGGATAATATATTGTATGCTTAAGAGAGAGTACAAGACATTTCTGAACTGATTCATACGAAGATATTCGTCATCAAAGGTCGATAAGAAGAATACCCAACATTTGCCAAAACTCTACATATGAAATTTTTGTTACCTTTCTTTTTAAAATGCATTTAACCCCTTTGTCACATTTTATCGCACATTTCTTGTAATGAACTACGTCTGGCCTGAATTCTCAAGAATGAGATATGTAGGCGGTCTATGGAGGCCTCGGTCACCCCATTCATCCCTTTTTGATATTTTCCTGTGTTTGAACTACCTTCGATCTGAATTCTCAAAAATGAGATACGTTAGAGGCCTATGTCGGCCCCTATCGGTTTTCTTTGTAGAGTTCTTCTTTTTGTTAGCCTTTGACCATCACCCCGCCACCGTCAATCCAATCCTCCCGCTTCCCTCCACAATCCCTCCTCCCGCCCGTTACCCTCACAATCCTCTATCACACTTTTAGAATGATACGCACCAGCTGCCCATGCACCTACCACCCAAACCTCACACTCAGGATCTCTTCCACAGCTCAGCTCTCTCAACTCACTCTCTTGCATAGCCTACCCATCTCTTCACTCTCTTCCCCTTTCCTCACATCACTCCCCACCAACCTACTATTCAGCTGCCTCCCCCACCAAAATCTCCTTACCCACACTAACCATGTTACCACCGGCCCCCTACCCTATTAATCCAACCAAATCTAACCTCACACTCCTACACACACCCCATCCCCACACCCACTCAATTACATTCTCCACTTGCTCAGCCATTCAACGACCTCCTACCCTTCGCCTCCCCCTCGCCTTCTTTCTTTCTCCTGAGACACCATCACCTCACACTTTCTCGCCCACTTCCGTCTTCCTCCGATAAATCTATAGAACTTTTGTTCCCCCCCGCCCCCATGCCCTACCTCCCCAGCCCCCCCCAGCCCAGCTCACTGCCACCGATCTCTGTACTTGCTCCCACCCTCTCACCATAAATCCCCCACCCCCTCACCTTCAATCTAACGCATTAGCCATACGTATCCCTCCTCACCCAAACAATGACTCCCACCAATCTTCTCGCTAACTATGTTCTCTCGTCTACCCCCATACTACCGTCTCATTTCCCCGTCGACTCACCACAGCACGTCCCTCATCCTTTCCCCCTACCATACTTTTCTTCTCACCTCACTCCTGCCCTTCCCTAATTCACCACCCCCACTCTTCTGCACCGTACTTCTTCTCCCCACCCCAAGTTCGCGATCACCGAAATCCCAACTCGATGTTTCTAACCTTTCTCTTTCATTTGACCTTTTTTACATCCTACCCCTACACTCCATTTTCTGCTCCCAGCTCGTGCTCATCCCGTCTACTCAACTTCTTCTACCCAGCGCCTCCTTCCTTACTCCCGTATTACCTCCTTGCCTTCTTTTTCAACCTAACCTATTCTCTCTCCGCCTCCTGCTTTTCCTTATTTACTTCCTCACCATTAGAAAACTGTCGTGCCCCAGCCTCTACGACTTTCTTCTTCTTATTTTTCCATCCCCGGCCCGTCTCGTCGGGCCATCACAGCTTGCTATCTTTCGGTTTCTTTTAGGGGAACTATCGTTTGAGCCCTGATTTCTGATTCAAGGGATAGCGTAGGAGTCCAAACGACTCCGTCATATTCCCCAACCATGTTTGCAACTAGGACAACATTTTTGAGATGATCTCAAAAATCCCACAAAATGTCATTTGTTACTTTTTGAGGCAAACCGGAACAGAATTTTGAGGAGGGGCCTCAAAATTCCTAAATGAACAACCTCAGAATTAACAAAGTGAGTTACAGGAGTTTTTCTTATATTAGACCTGGACAGAATTTTTGAGGAGGGTCCTCAAAAAATTAATCCAACTCTTTCTAAAAAAGGAAAGGCGACCGTGTAAGCCAACCGCATGAAGGAGCGTGGAGACAAGACCAACACAAATTAGTCATTCAAACTAAGAGATTTTTTTGGATGCAGCAACATCGAAGTCACAAAAATGGCTATATAAAGCTTTCGAAAGAGATAAAAGGCGTCATTTGCACCCATCGTGGCCTCATCAATAGAGACTAGAAAACCTTCCATCTTATTTTATCTCTATTTCATGATGTTGCCTTAAGATATTTTTTAATTTTTTTATAGTTATTTTGCAGGAATATTAAAGACAAACCCTTATAGATTATTTCAAAATTTTAAGAAACAACTTGTATGAGGACCGCTAGTGACGAATCATGATCAAATTTACAATTAGGTTCATCATAGCCTAATCTCGATAAGCCAAATGACTTAAAATAGTTCTTTAAATTTACTTTCATTCCTTAATTCATCATCGATACCAAAGTTCGTTGTCGAGCTTTGGAGGTGATAGTTTAAGTTTAGTAAGAATCGTATGTGAAATTGACACCAAAACTGAGATGATCAAAAGGGACACTATATTAGAAGTGTTGCAAGGGAGGAGCAACAAGTCCATCATATCATAAAGATGTTAGTGGTTGTAATATCTCCATGACAGTCAAAGTTATAGAATAGTTACAAGTTTTTGATAACTATTCAAATGACTGCAACAAACTCAAATCTTGTTGAGTTTGTCAAGGAAGACGAGAGTGTATTTAACAATCGTGTGAATGAATTAAGTCATTTACCTCAATGATTCTATCTTTTAAAGAAAGAATCATAATCGTCACAAGCATACGTCAATTTGGTTTCTGTACGTTTCTCGCGTAGCAATTTAGGTATGCGTATTTCTCAACAATGTTAGAGTTAATAATTCCAATTTGTTGGATATCCACCCATAAGTAGATTATGTGTTTTGATTGTCTAATCGAAGACTTTAGCATATACTTTTGTTGGACGAACTACCTCATAAGTGGTTTCTATATTTGTTTCTCCATTTCAGGTTCATATTTTTAAATTATATTGGATTATTATCGAGCATCCAACTCGTTACAGTTGGAATATTATCGAGCAACCACCTCATTACCATTGGAATATTGTTGATCCATCCACCTCGTTACAGTTGGAATATTATCAAGCATCCACAACATTACAGATGGAATATTAGCAAGCATCCACGTCGTTACAGTTTGAATATTATCAAGCATCAACCTCGTAACTGTTGGAATATTAGCGAGCATCCACCTCGTTATAGTTGGAATATTTTTGAGCCATCCACCTTGTTACAGTTGGAATATAATAAAGCCATTCACCTTGTTACAAATGTAATATTATCTAGCCATCCACCTCTTTACCCTTGGATAATCATTGATCCATCTAGCTTGTCACAGAGATCACCGAAGTTTGTCATTTAGAATACAAGCAATAACATCTCCAAACCCTCAGCAAATCATGATTTGTAATAGACATACGAAGTACAAAAGCGGCATATACTGCACATACTTATGTGAAATACCTCACATCAAGAGTAACCGAAAAGCATTGTAAGAGATACTACCACTTTTTCGGTTACATTTTCAACTAACAAGTTGTTTCAGTCTTTGTCGAGAGCATATAAGAGGATGAATCTCGAATCAAATCACAGGTGCAGACGACATCAACGAGGATGCAGCACAATGTGAAAATTTTTCTTAGCAGCGAACTAGGACATAGTCCAAATAGGAGTGACAAACTCTACGCAACCAGAGGAGCGACTTCCACCACAATCAAACCACACCCCTATTAGAAGGCATGTGGGTTTTTCTTTAGATTTGTTGGTTACGGTCTCACATTCGTAAATTTTAGTATCTTCCACAAGAAATTTTCCAATATTAGTGACAATGCACCAATAGAGTGAAAATTATCTCCGTGTAAGTTCTTAATTATGGATGTGAGGTGCACCACATTCATGACTAAGAGGTTACAAGACTCTTTTTTCATACTCGGTTTTGTCACTCTTCAAGAACCGAAGGCTATCTAGCATAATATATTTCCTTTTCAACCGTTCGAGTCAAACTACAAAAGGCCTGAATTCTCATATAGCCTGAGATATATAGGAAGTCTATTTTCGGGATTCAGCCATAATTGCATTAAGTCATTACTAAATCCTTTTTCCAAGAAATAAGTATGTGGTCGGTAAAAATTGGATCAGCCAATTTCATTTAACCGAATTTCTTGCATCAATCAAATTAAAATGAGGGACAATTGTTGACATCCATTTTTGACCCCGATAAGAATTAGTTAACAAGCTTCTTAATCCCAAACAATTTAAAACAATAGATTTTTTATAAAGTTTAAAACATTTTAAAGTTTCCTTAAATAAATCTTGTCACTTCTTATAATTCATGGATAATATATATGATTTACATGATTATGTATATAATTAGTACATTTTTTATTATTCAAAAATCGTCTCAAAAATATTTTATTTTTTTTAAATATTTTACTTATTGATTTGGTTATGCAATTGTTTATGTTTTGGATTAGTTATTTTACTTGAAAGACCACGAGTAAGAAGACAAAGAGAAAATTTTACAAAAGACACAAAGATTTAACGTGGTTCAGTCGATTGACCTACGTCCACAAAGGAGAGGAGCAATCCACTATAAATATGAGAGTACAAAATACGAGGGAAAAACCCTCAACCAATCACTCAGAATACATTGGGAGGTTCACACAAGTTCAAACGTATCAAAGCTTGTGACGCATAAATTCTCCCCCTAACCAAAAACTCTCAAAGCCCTTAAGACTACATTGTGAAGCTGGATGGTTTAAAGTAGAAGGAACAGGTCTCTATTTATAGTGTCCCCTACAACATTTTCCTACAGAAAAAGGAAAGTAATCCAAAACCTTTTCCTAAAGGAAAACCATTTATGGAAGAAATTTAGGGGCAAATAAAAACCTAACACCATGTGGGGTTCGTAGGGTAATGGAAGGGATTTTACTGATATCATAAATAATTATGAAGAATGGGGAGGTAGAGAAGGGAGAACTTTCTTTTGAGATTTTAAAAGCTTTTATGGGAATAGGAGCTTACCATTTAGGCTTCAATGGAAACCGTGGAATTGGTGGTGCTTTAGATAAAACTCTTTCGATGATGAGTATATTTGAAGAGAGACTGATAGAATCATAAGCTCACGGATTGAGATGTAGATTGTTCAGCCTTGGGAATATATCACATAGAAAACAGAGGCTTCTGATATAGTGCTTTGTACTTGACACAAAGATCAATTTAGGAAAAAAAAAAAAGGTTCACTTTGCTAAGCATTAGAGTGAAGATGAAGAGGCTTCTTTTTTTTTTTTCTTCTTTTTCCCCTTCTTCTTCCGGGGGGCCCCGCTAAATATGAAGATTGATCGATCTTGGAATACTTTGGTGGAGGGTCTCAACAATCCAAAATTATTTAAACTAAAGAATCTTGAACTTTTTATTAGCTTGGTTCGGGGGTAGTGAAAATCAGAAAAAAAATTCAGCTTTTAAAGAAGAATCGATGATTTGAAGAACGACCCAAGTAATTTTGTATCTGTAATCAATTAAGGCTGCTTCGCAAAGAATTTGTACATGCGTATAAGGATGAAGAAGCTTATTGAAAACAAAAATCTAGAGTCTTATGGCTTCAGAAAGGCAATAAGAACACTTCTCTTTTACATATGAAAACGATTCAAAGGCGTAACTGTAATAATATTAAGGGGCTTATTTTAGATGATGGAAGTTGGATTTCTCATCATAATGATATTGTAGTAGAGGTAGAAATTTTTTATAAACATTTATTCACTACTTCCCGACCTATGGATTTTGATCAAGTTCTTAATCTAGTTCCTATCTTAGTAGATGATTTGGTTAATGATATGCTAACTAGAGGAATAACAAATGAGGAAATTAAACAAGCAGTTTTTTATATGAATCCTTTAAAAGCTCCAGGAGTAGATGGAATGACACCCTTATTCTTTCAAAGGTATTGAAAAATTATCTCCGTTGATATTTATTAAGTTGTAAAAAGCTTTTTTAATTTAGGATATCTACTACCTTCTTTGAATCAGACTCTTATAACATTGATCCGTAATGTGAAAAATCCTAGTGATGTGAGTCAATTTCGACCAATAAATTTATTCTCTACAATGTACAAAATTATTGCTAAAATCATTATAAGAGACTGAAAGTCTACCTACCCAATATTATCTCTCCAAATCAATTTGCTTTTATTGGAAAACGACAAATAGTAGATAATGTTGTCTTAGCGCATGAGTTCATTCATCTTCTTAAAAATAAAAGGTGTGGAAAATAAAAATATATGGCCCTTAAGCTAGATATGGCTAAAGCTTATGAACGAGTTGAGTGGATTTATATAGAAAAATTACTTGCTAAAATGGGTTTCCATGAAACTTTTATTAATTTGATTATGCAATGCATCACCACACCAACATATAAATTTAATATTAATGGGGACATAGCGGGAGGAGTGAAACCTACTAGAGTATTACGGCATGGAGATCCACTTTCTCCATATCTTTTCCTCTTATGTGCTGAAGGTATCTCTAGACTCTAAAATCATGCAAAATTATGTGAGGCTATACAAGGATTAAGCTTAAATATAGGAGGTCCTACAATTAATCATTTATTTTTTCTGATGACTCATTTATCTTTTGTAAGGCGAATACCCAAAAGGCTAAAAAAATCTCCGAAATGTTATTAACTTATGATAAGTGTTCGGGAAAAAAAGTAAACTTCACTAAATCAGTTATTTTCTTTAATAAAAACTGTTGTGATATTGATAAAGATAGTATTAATGAAGTGTTAAGACAATTACAATGGAATAACATAGGGTTATATCTGGGCTTCCTACGGTAGTTGGAAGATCTAAGAAAAATATGCTAGAGTTTATTAAAGATAGGGTGAAATCCAAAATAATAGGATGGAAAAATAACTTTCTAAGTCCAGCAGGAAAAGAATTGATGCTTAAATTTGTATTATCTACAATTCCATCTTATGCCCTATCATGTTTTCAATTTTCGGATTCCTTATGTAAAGAGATTATGACTATCTTTTCTAATTTTTGGTGGGGGCATGATAAGGATAAAAGAAAAATGCACTTTGAAAAATGGGAGAATCTATTTTTAGCTAAGTTTAAAGGGGGAATAGGCTTTAAAGATTTTAAGTCGTTTAATCAAGCATTGTTGGCAAAGTTGCTTGGCGAATTTTAACCTAAAAAGAGTCTTTACTTGTTATAATCCTGAAGAGTAAATAATTTTTACATACTTCTTCCTTAAAGCCACTTGTTCATCTAATAGTTCTTGGATATGGAAAAAAATTATTTGCGGTAGAGATCTCTTACAAAAGGGAATTAGATGGAGGGTAGGCTTTGGAGATCGTATTAACATGTGTAAAGATCCTTGGATTCCTAACTCTAGTGGATTCAAACCTAGTCAGATGCTCGCTCAAATAGATGTCGAGTTGAGAGTGAAAGATCTTATAGAGTAAAATACCCATACATGGAAATTGGATGATCTTCAGAAGTATTTATGCCCAAATGATTTCCATACAATAGTCTCTATACCTATTTTAACTACAGACTCTTACGATAAGATTATTTGGCACCATACTAAGTTTGGAAGTATGGGGTTAAATCAGGATACCACTTAGCGAGGGAAATGATTAGGTATGAGCAAGTGAGTAATGAGACAGCCCAATCTAGTAATCAATCTTTCTCAAAAGAATTCTTGATGTTTTTTTGGTCTATAAATATTAAAAACAAGTATAAACACTTTATTCAAAAATGCATTTTGAATGTTTTACCGGTCAACAACAAAATTTGTAAGAGACTGAGGCATATTTGTGGAGTGTGTAAGGGTTGTGGACTTGAGAATGAAACAATTGATCACATGTTGTTTAGGTGTCCCAGTGCTCAATTAGTTTGGAAAATTTGCCCCATTAATTGGCCTAGCTTAGAATATATAGTTGATTTCGCTGGTTGGTGGAATGATCTTTTAACAAATGTTAAAAACTATCCCGACTCTATAGAAATGATTAAATTATGTATTTACATTATGTGGCAAATTTAGAAGGATAAAAACTCAAAGAGTTTCAATGGAGAAGTTGTTGATCCTAAGGATATTGTTAACAAAGCTCTTTTTGATTTTCATGAGTATTAAAGCAAATTGATCCCTCCATCTTCCCCTAGAGTTATGCATTCTTGTAATGAAGATAGAAATCTAACTATGGCACAAGTTGGTATTATTGTGTTTGCATATACTAGTGAACATAAGGAAAAGAAGACTGCAAGCATACGGTTATGGATAGCTATGGTAACCTGCTTCATGACTTTGGCACCCCGATTCAATAAGTTGAGAAAGCCATTACTGCTGAAGCGATTTAGATTCGTATGGCGATGGAGAACGCTAGAGAAAATGGGTGGACAAAAGTGCAAATCTTATCAGACGCAAAAAATATGGTGGATATAGTACTACAAAGAATTATAGTCTCATGGGAGATAGAGAAGACTTGTGAAGATATTTGGAACCTTATGACGTACTTTGAAGTGGTTAATGTGATGCATATTCAAAGGTCTTGGAATTTGGTAGCACATAATTTAGCAAAATTTTATATTTTGTTAGTACACAAAGTTTTTTGGCTTTCTACTTTCCCTATATGGATTGTAAATGATGCGATTGCATCCTCTAACTCTTTGAACCTTTCTATGCATTAATATAGCATGATCGTTGTTAAAAAAATAAAATAAATGCTTCTGGATGAATTCCAAAAGAGGTTGTAACCAAAAAACGAAAACTAAACATGAACTTTCAAAAATAAAATCCAATTAAACTCACCAAAAAGAAGATTAAATTAATAAATTATTTTATTTTGAGGTCCTTATACATATTCACACACACACACACACACACACACACACACACACACACACACATATATATATATATAAAGAAATCACCTTGGTTTACAAGGATGAGGTTGAGGTATCATGGGTGCGTAGTGCCATCTTTTACAAACTGCACGAAAAATAAAATATTCTACAATAACGAGACGTGATGATATTAATCTTACTATGTCTTATGGAATACAAGACCACAATGCATCCTCCATTATTCAAAAAAATTTTGTTTGTGAAAACTTTTCGAACACAATTTTATATTATGTGTTTTCTCATAGTATTTCATAGAAAATATTTTTAACATCAATACGCATAATAAATATTCAATAAGGAATAGTCTTAAAGAAACTTGGAATTAAACGGTTAATTGTCCAAAATCCTTAATTCTTGTAAGGCTTACTTACCTTCATCCTCTAATTTTGAAGTTCTTCAAAATTCTCTGTAATACAACTTGTTTTCCTTCACCTTCTTCTTCTTAAGATCAGCTTTAGCTCGAGCAGCATTTCCTCAATACAATTTCGTTGCCTCTTTCCCTTGCGGTTATTCTTTCACCATCCAAATGAACGTTAGTGGTGCTAGCAACGATTACGTACCATTCGGTAGCCATTCACATAGAATTCTCACTTTTGCTCAGTGCGACACTTGAGAACTTACTCACAAATCTTTCACGATTTTGTAAAAGCTCGAGTAAGTCCTTTGAAAGTAGATCGCTAAGAAAATGCAAAGAAAGACTTAGAAATATTTGAGAGTTTTGGAATAAGGCTTTGTATGTTGATTGGAATTCTTTACATTTGGTTTATTGGCTTACATATTAGAGCCCTCCTATTTATACTGATTTCTAGGGTTAAAGTGTAATTTAAATTACTTGGGAACTCCCTATAATATTTACACATTGGTCCTATTTTAGAATTCTCTACTAATTTTAGGAAACTTATAAAGCTTTCCAAGAAAGCTTCTAAGTTATTCTAGAGTTGTAACAACCCTAAAAATGTCTATGCTAAGTAATGATTAATGTGTCTAGAATGACTAGGATTAGACCGGGTTCACACGAATTGATGCGCGTAGAACAAGACCTCTGAACCCTTGCAACATCCAAGCAAACCAACTTGATGAGTTAGCTAATCTAGGAAAGGTTGGGTCCATCCATGTAGGGCACCTAAATATGAAGATCTACCCGGATGAGTCTTAATCGGACTTAAAAAGGGGTAATCTTAAGTTTAGAGCGTCTAGGGGTAAAATGGTCTTTTTTTAGGCTAAGTGTATTATTGTAATTACCCTATATATTTAATTAATTAATTAATTAACATGGTTTGGGGGCAATTTTGGTAGAAAGGGCCGTCATTTGCCCTTTAAGTGAAATCTTACTCCAGAGAATTGATTTAATTTGATTATTTTATTTGGTTTAATTAATTAATATTTAATTGCTCATTCAAGAAAAAGGAAAAAAATGAGATTTTTATTTATTAATTAAAATAATTAATCCTAATTTGACTAAGTCTCTTCGTAATCTCCTAATCCTAAGCTAACACACCCACACGTTTCTCACCATCTCTCTCTCACATTCACGTCCACTCTCTGTAAACAAGAGAACCAACAGAACCAAAAAGGAAAAAAAACATAAATTTCGTCCAGAACTTGAATGCTCAAACAAGCTTAAAATCGAAAAGTAAAAATCAATTTCTTGACGGATTTTGCTTGTGGTTTCGGTGGTGATGCATTGACTTAGTGGGTAAATAGGCAGCACGTTGAATTACTTTTGAACAACTCGAGGTATGACTTTTCTTCTCTCTTGGTCCCTTTCCCAAGAGAGACTTAAGGCACAGATGAAGCTACTCGAAAACTAGGGTTTTTCCCTGTTGCATGTCCCAGTCACTAGCTCCCTGTGATCTTAGGTTGGGTATGCTTGCTGGTAGAATTTAGTAATACTATGTTTGTAGTGACGATCTCATTTTGAGTATGTGTTCATAACTATGTGTTTATGTTTTGGTCTTTCAGAAATATGAATGTCGACACGTGTGTATGTGTTCAAGATTGTGACCATGACTTTGAGTCTTTGTTTGAGAATGTTAATAGCATAGAGATCAGTCGTGTTTTATGCGAAATTAGATGTTCTTAAACTGTTATGTTCACATGGTTGAAATGCTATCAATTCTAGTTAAAACAAATGACCAAATCATACCTCTAACTTGTCTTAAGAACCCTAACGAACGACTAAGAAAGAGGTACTCAAATGACCCGTAAAATTCTGCATAAAAACGTGAAACAAAGTTCCAGAATCTGGAAATCTACTGCATATAGTTTCTTGAAATTTTGGGCGTCGAAATATTAAAAAAAAGGTGAGGTATGAAGAGACCGAGCCCAAGACCTCTCTAATATCATACCTTAATAAATCAATTAAAAGGGGTGTGCTAAGTGGGGCTCGAACTGAGGCTGGGATTCAAACGAAACTCAACAGAAAAAGGAAGAAAAGATATGTTGTTGTGGGGTTTCTATCCCACGATAAGGAAGATCCCCCAAACATATATAAAAAAGAAGTGAGGCGCACGTGATTCGAACTCGTGTGCCCTTAGTCGTACTCTTCTACTTAAAACGTAAATAAATAAATGAGAGGAGTGGGGTTTGAACCCACGTCCTCTAGGTAGGTAGCAAAGGAGAAGAGAGAATACTAAAAAAAAAGGGGGCTGTGGGGAATCGATCCCACAACTCCTCGACCAGTAGCGACAATGAGAAGCTAAGGAGGGGAACATTTATTAAGGGAAAAGTATGGCGTCGTGGGGATCAATTCCACGCCCTTCAGCAACTGCCGAAATGAAATGTGAAAATAAAAAAATATTAACGTGAGCAATGGGGATCGAACCTGGATCCCCAAGCCGAGTGACACAATAGTTAAAATTTAGGAATGGCTAAGTGTTGTTCAAGGGATTTGAAACCGGGTTCCCTTGCCCAAATTCCTTATTGACACATAAGTCTTACGCGATTAAATATTCAATGAAATTTTCCTATAGGAATCAAATTGAGACTTCGACATACTTACAAGATGTACAAGTCTTGTATCACATAATCTTGAGCAATATGAATCACTTAAATAAATTATGAATGAAGTCTCATGGCTTGTGTGTGTGGAATTATAAGTCTAGCATACATTATAAAGTGAACCAAAGATGTTATGTGAGGAATGATTAGACCCCAAAAGGGTTAGTTAAGAGTTTGAAACACACTAAAAGGCCAATTACATTGGCATGTGATGAAATGAACATTCACGTAATAAAAAAGGGTGCGTAATTATGAAGGGCAAATATGCTAAAACTAATGGATGTGGTGAATACATGGTAAGAGCCCAATGTGAAACATGGGAGCAATCTCAAATGAGTTTAAGTAAATGTTACCAACACGTACTCGCCTATGAGAGTGTAATGTTCATGAAGATACCAGTCCCTATGAACACTTTAATGAAAGTATTAAAATTTAATGCATACTTAGTTCTAATGATGAGATGATAAATCATCTAATGAGCTACGATACCCTCATGCTAGAATCCAACTTCTATGATGTATGAGATGAATGTAATGGAACTTTATACTAAGCACCGATAAGCTAACTATGAGTTGTGATTCCTTTTTTTTGGAAAGGTAGAGGTTTGTGTATTTCTCATGAGATGAGATTGTCCATCCAGACGGGTATGGGTCTCCTTATATCTCCTAGTCTTTGAACCTATACTGCCAATATTGGGCTCTAGCAGGGTTTGACTCCCTATATACGCTACCATGTTTGGTTCACTTTGGCCGGTGACTCCACCTCTTTTCGGTGTGGGGTTAAACACTAGATTTCATAATGCTCACATGATCTATGTCGGCTAAGGTTAAAGTTCCCAAAGAAAGAATGAGGTCAGCCTCAAGTAATGCACATAATGAAATGAACGATACTAAAGGGTTTTAGGATAGGATAATAAAGAGGTGAGCTAGACTTAAGTAAGCACACTAGGTCTTTCTTGGTCATTACACAGCGAACCTGATGAAACTCTGAAACTACATCCCAGTTATGGCTGGTGTTACGAGCAAATGAAAATGAACTACGTATGAATGAATGAAGTTCACTCTGTTTTGGATAAAGAAGGCTCCCTAGTTGAGGTCCCATTTGTTGATCCCTCATTTTGGGAAGTCCTAATGTCAAGTCCATGATTCCAAGGTCTCATGGCATATGAACGAATGATATGAAATATGTTATGTGCTATATGCAATATGTTATGTGCTATGTGCAATATGTTATGTTTAATATGAAATATGCTATGTGTTGTGTGAAATATGATACGTATAGTGATGCATATTTACTCATAGCATGACTTTCCTAATTCGATTTTGGCAAGTCCTCTAACTTGACTTTCCATAATTCATATCGTTACGAGAGAGCTCTTCTTAATCATGCATGTTCGTGGTGTGTGCTTGCATATACCCATACTTATTAAAGTGTGTACTAAACCATACAACTCTCTAATTTTAGGTGCAATTGCAGCTAGACGCTAGAACTTACGAATCGATGCTGAAGTTATCAGGACGTGGAGCTTGCATCCAGATTTTGTAGGCATGCTTTCGAGGATGCTTACTATTTTATTCTAGCATTAGACGTAGACATTAGCTAGGGGAGTATGTTCCGTTAGTGTTTCTTTTCCAGTTATTTTCATATATTGTATTGGTCCCATTTTGGCAACTCTATATTTTATATCGATATCATATGAGTTTTTGTAGATAGAAATATTCGATTTCAATGTTTCTCACAATGAATTCTAAGTAAAAAAAAAGTTCAAAGTGTTGCGAAAATTAACCTAGATGATGTAATGATGACATAAGTAGGCTTGTCTACGACCTCTGAGAGGTCAATGATGTTGGTTTCGGCTAGGGTCTAGACTCCGATTGTGACAATGTTGTTATCAGAGCATTAGGTTATATTTTTAGGATAATAAGTTCACATCAACCACATCGAGTGGTTTCTAAGTCATGGTAGTGAAGTGCACCACTATCCTGAATTAGAGACTGCATGATGTGTGGGAAAGATTCCCTTATTTTGATCTTATCGTGCCTTCTCTAATGACTGATTTCTTGGTGTTATGAGAGTATCTGACATCAATTATTATCTTTTTTTATAAAATAACACAAGAAGGAACGCTGATCGTGGAAGAAGAGAATCAGTTGTTGGGGATAACCAAGTTCCACCCTAGGCTCCAGCTGAAGGAGTGGCCATGCCGGTTAACCTAGTTGGGTTCACTGATGTGGAGGTGCTAACCACTTTGGCTCAGTGTCTCAATCCATCACTATGCAAGACTAGGCTATGATGGCCCATGCCAATAGACAGGATGTTCAGCAGGAGAACCTACCAGCACGTAGCATGGCATACAGACTACGTGACTTCACGAGGATGAATCATCCAATTTTCACAGGGTCCAAGAGTTCAGAGGATCCTCAGGAGTTTATTGATGAGGTGCATAAGATTTTAGTGGCTGTGGGGGCCATAGATACTGAAAAGGCTGAGATGGCTTCCTACCAGCTCAAGGATATTACATAGTCTTGGTGCAAGGTGTGGCAGGATAGACAAGATTTGGGTGGAGGTCCGATCATGTGGGAGCTGTTTAAGACAGCCTTCTTGGATAGATTCTTCTCTAGGGAGATGAAGGATGCCAAGGCTCAGGAGTTTATCAACCTTAAACAGGGATCGATGACAGTCAAGGAGTATCCCCTGAAGTTTGTTAAGTTGTCCATGTTTGCCACTTCCCTTGTATCTAAGAGCAGGGATGAGATGAGTAGGTTCCTCATAGGAATGTCAGAAGATTTGGAGGAGGAGTGTAAGGCTGTGACGCTCCACAATAGCATAAGCCTCTCCTGGTTGATGGTATATGTCCAACAGGTAGAGGACATCAAGAGGAAGAGGGGGGTTCGTGAGGTTAGGAGGCCTAAACCTTCTAATCAGGCAGGTCCTAGTAATGGTGGAGGCAGGAAAAACTTTGGCATCCGTGAGAAGCTTAGATTTAAAAAGGGGCATCAGAGTTTAGGGAACTCTAACTCTCAGAGGAGTGAAGCACCAAGAGGAGGCAGACCCAAGCCCAAGAAGGGCAATGGTTGTGATGTGGAGCGTCCCAGAAGGGAGTGTGCTAAGTGTGTCCATACTCAAAGTTGAGAGTGTAGGCAGAGCACTAATGCTTACGTCGGTTGTTGGAATAGAGGACACATGGTCAAAGCCTCTCCATAGAATACGGGTCACGCTGGAGGTAATGCTCAGCCTAGGCCTAATCCACAGGCTGCAGCAGCAGCTGAGCCTCCTAAGAGAAACAGATTTGATGCCATGAAGGAAAGGGAGGAGCAGGAGAAGTCCCCTAATGTTGTCACAGGTATGCTGCAAGTAATCTCAACTTCTGTTTCTGCCTGACTTAATCCAGGGTCTACACATTCCTTTGTAACTCCTGTACTTGCTCTCACTTTTGAGATATTTCCTGAAGTTTTGCATGATCCTATAGTGGTTATTACATCTTTAGGAGAAAATGTAATAGCTGATAGAGTGTACAAGTATTGCACAATAGTTGTATGTGGTAGGACTATGTTTGCAAACTTGGTTGAGTTACCTATGAACAATTTTGACATCATTCTTGTCATGGAATGGCTTCATAGTTGCTATGCTTGTGTGGATTACCATAGTAGGGTTTAGAGGTTTTGTTTCCCTAATGAAGTAGAGATGGTCAAGGAAAGGCACAACTCGAGTCGTCCTAATCCCTGATTTCGAACCTTAAAGCCAATAAAATGATGTCTAAGGACTTGCTATGTCGTCTTGTGAGTGTCAATGATTTAGATCATGAAATTTCTCCCATACAATCAATGCTTGTCGTGAATGAGTTCCCAGATGTGTTTCCTGATGATTTGCCTGGAGTTCCTCCCCCTTGAGAGATTGACTTTGGTATCAACTTAGAACCCGACATTAAACCAATTTTGATTCCTCCTTACAGAATTGCTCCAGCTGAACTCAAAGAGTGATAAGGGTTTCATTCAGCCGAGTATATCTCATTGGGGCGCTCTAGTGTTGTTTGTGAAAAGAAAGATGGAACCCTTAGAATGTGTAAAGTCACTATCAAAAATAAGTATCTACTTCCCAGAATAGATGACTTGTTCGATCATCTTCAAGGGTCTAGTTTCTTCTCGAAGATTGATCTTCGTTCAGGGTACTATCAGCTTAGGGTTAGGGATGAAGATATCCCAAAGACAACCTTTCGTACCCGTTATGGTCATTATGAGTTCATAGTCATGTCATTTGGTTTCACTAATGCACCAGTTGCATTTATGGATCTCATGAACAGGGTATTCCGTGAATACCTTGACTCTTTCATCATAGTATTCATTGATGACATTCACATCTACACTAAGACCAAGGAATATCATAAACAACATTTGGGACTAACCTTGCAGGTACTTAGACAATATAAGTTGTATGCCAAATTCAGCAAGTGTGAATTCTGGATTAGATGAGTGACCTTCATGAGTCATTTTGTGTTCGACAAAGGTGTGGAGGTAGACCCTAGCAAGACTGAGGTTGTTATGAACTGGCCAAAATCTCTTACTCCCACCGATATCCGTAGCTTCTTAGGATTGGATTGTTATTATCACATGTTCGTGGAGGGTTTTTCTTCCATTTCTTCCCCACTCACAACAGTGATGAAGAAGAAATTCAAGTTTGAATGGGCGAAGACTTGCGAGAAGAGTTTCCAGAAGCTCAAGGACAAATTCATTTTAGCCCCGGTGCTTACTTTGCCTAAGTGTGGTGAGAATTACACTGTTTATTGTGAGGCATCTAGGGTTTGTTTGGGTTGTGTTCTTATGCAGGGTGGTAAGGCGATAACTTATGCGTCCAAACAGCTCAAGTTTCATGAAAAGAATTATCCTACTCATGACCTAGAGTTGGAAGCTGTGGTGTTTGCACATAAACTGTGGAGAAACTACTTGTATGGACTGCATGTGGATGTGTTCACAGACCACAAGAGTCTCCAATACGTGTTCACGCCAAGGGAGTTGAACCTAAGTCAGCGGAAATGGTTGGAGCTGTTAAAGGACTATGACATAAATGTCCACTACCATCAAGGTAAGGCTAATGTTGTAGCCGATGCTTTGAGAAGGATGAGCATGGGGAGTACAGCCCACATTGAGGATGAGAAGATGGAGTTGGTGAAAGATGTACACATATTGGACAGACTGGGTGTGCGATTGGTTGAATCAACGTGTGGGAGTATGGGCCTACATAACAGGAACTAAACGTCACTTCTTAGCAAACCTCGTCACATTCTTCATGGGTAAGATTTTAAAGTAAACCTAATGATGAACATCAAAGTCAAAATCCATTCTTCCAACACCGTCATATGACTTTTTGTCTACTTCAAAATGTTCTCAAACTTTATCTAATGAGTTGAACCTTCTCTATAGACTCATGTACCAATTTGGTATCTGCTAGAGCAACTTTACCCACCTAAAACCATCCTATAGGAGATCTACACCTCCTACCATAAAGTGCCTCAAATGAAGACATATTAATATTTGAGTGATAACTATTATTATAGGCAAACTCAATAAATGAAAAATATTCATCCCTATTACCCTTAAAATAAATCACACAAGCTCTCAACATGTCTTCCAATGTTTGGATATCATGCTCTGCTTTCCCATTGTTTTGGAATGAAATATCATTCTAAGATTAACACGAGTACTAAGACCCTTTTGGAACGACTTCTAAACCTGAAAAGTGAATTGAGTACCATGATCAAAATAATGGACATGGTCACTCGATGCAATCTTACTATCTCTTAGGTACAACTTGGAAAATCCTCCACCTAATAAGCACCATCGACGGTGACAAAATGAACCGATTCTATCATTTGATCTACTGTAGCCCAAATCGAGTCATGTTGTTGCCGGGTTTAAGGACAACCAACAATGAAGTCCATATTCAAGTCCTCCCACTTCCAAGTATAGATACCAATATCTTGGGATAAACTCCCAGTTTCTGATGCTCAACATTCACTTGTTACAATTAGGACATTTAGCCACAAATCTCGTAATATCCTTCGTCATCCCATTACACCAATATATCTCCCACAAATCACGATACATCTTGGTGGCTCCTAAGTTAATGGAATATCGAGAACCATGGGTTAGGTGACTTTGGGGTGAATAGAATACCAAGAACTATGGGATTCAGACAAAGAACTCTTCCCTTAAGTCATCAACATGCCCACCATATAAATAGTGCCTCCAAATCTTCAAGGTAATAACAATTGCCACTAATTCAAGGTCATAGGTAGGATAATTCTTCTCATGAATCCTAAGTTGCCTTGAGTCATAGGCAATAACTTTCCCATTTTGCATAAGCATACATACCAACCCAATTTTAGTGACGTCACAATACACCACAAAGCCATTCATCCCTTCCGATATAGTCAACATCACAATAAAAGTAAGTCTACCTTTTAACTCTTGGAAACTCTTCTTGAAAGTTTTAGACCATATAAATTTAGCCGTCTTTGAGTCAAAGTTGTCAAAGGAGAGACAATCGTATAAAAACCCTCAACGAACCTTCTATAATAACTGTCCAAACCTAAGAAACTTCTAATATTCAAAGGGGATAGAGGTCTAGGCAAAAATTTTGACTGCATTTGTCTTTCTAGGATCTACCTATATACCCTTGCTTGAAACAATGTGACCTAGGAAAGCCACAGACCTTAGCTAAAACTCACACTTTCTAAACTTTATAACAAGTTGTCGGTCCTTGACAACTGATAACACAATCCTCAAATGGTCAAAATGTTCGTTCTTACTCCTTGAGTAAATAAATATGTCATCAATGAACAGAATAACAAACATGTCAAGGTATTGTCTAAACATACTATTCATAAAATCCATGAACGCCTCTAGAGCATTAGTCAACTCAAATGACATTAACAAAAACTCATAATGACCATACCAAGTCTGAGAATCCATCTTTGAAATGTCATCATCTTTCACCCTCAATTTGTGATGACCCAACCGAAGATCAACTTACATAAGTAACTTTCCCTTTGAATTTGGTCAAGCAAATTATGTATAACACCTTGATAATTTAAAGAACTAGAAATACTTGAACAAGAAAAAAAAACCTTTGTCAAATAATCAAATTTGGAAAGTTTGACAAATTTAAGCTAAGTATGAGTTTTGGGTCAACTATAAATGAGCATAAATCGTAGCTCAAGATGAGTAAGGTGTGATAAAAAATGTAGTAGGAGATATCATCGAATAATCTTTACAACGCCGCCATATTTTCTCAATTTTTAGTTCATATGAGGGAGATATGCCCATTTGAAATCTGGATAAAGAAAGTCAAGACCGGATTTTAGAACGGTATTATGGTCTTCTCACTATCCAATTAACTTATTTAATTTTTGGCAATTACATAGGGGTCCAAACTGAATTAGGTCAGCTTACGCACCCAAATATTTCTTACTAGGGTTTTTAGAGAAGATTGCAGGAGGAGAAAAGAAGAGAAAGAGCCAAAGTTCATCGTTCTTAAAGTTAAGCTTATGGATTTCTCCAATGGTTGATCCCTATGAGGTATGTGAGATCACATAGCATTGTATTTGTTCACCCACGTGTCAATCATGATTTAATTTAGGGTAATTATGTTCTAGAAAGAAGATTTTATGAATTCTGTATGAATGTTGTGGAAAGTTTCGTTTGAATCTTTATTATTGAAGTTTTGAGGAGTTGTTGAGTTTGTTGCATCAGACCTAAGGTTTTTGTAGTATATTCTTGCATACTTTTGTTATGTATTTGAATCTAAGTGTTTGGGGAAGGAGCCAATCGAATTTAGAGGGCTTATAGTTGAAAAATAATCAAGAAAAATCGTTAAATTTCAAGAGAAGAGGGTAGGAAGTCGCACCATTCAGAGCACACCAACCCCACTTCTAGTGTTCATGCTCTGGCGTTGGCGCCATTAAATACGCCATGGTCGTAAGGCCTTCTACCCTTTCCCACTTCATTCTGTTTGAGTTCCATTGAAACACACCTATGTTTTCTATTTAAATTTTTCACTCTAAGCCTAGAGAGCTCTCACCATATTTTCAAAAGTCCTTCACAAATGCTTTGAACTTGTTTTAACACTTGAGTTTTGAGTTAAGTACAAAGTAAAGAGTAAGGAGTGAAGTTCATTTCTTCAAAAGAGTATATGGGGATTATGCATTTTTAAATAATAAATGTTTTTACATTTATAGAAGAAAAGAAACACAAATTTCAACCAGAGCATTTGAGTTAGTTTTTCAGTAAAGACTAAATGTTTTCACAATTAAGCAAGAGAGAAAACATTTATTTCCTAGAGAAACTTTGGAATAATTTTTGAGTCATTATATCAAATCACATAGTTATGTTTTTAAACATATGAGCTTGTATATTTTGGGAATAGTATCCAACACTGATATGGGGGAGAGTTTAGACAACTACCAACCCTTATAATCCATGTAATCATCATTGGTAGAAAAGGATCATACTTTTAGATGATTCCTTTGTGTTTTATACCAAATACTAGTGAATCCACTTAATAGTCAGGTTCTATACCCCTTGCAAGGTATAGGATGACCCTAGCAGCATGAGACAAATGTTGTATCATCACATAGCTCTTAAGTGATTATTGTCAGTTAGAGAAACTCCTACAGAAGTATTTTTGTATTCTTGTATACACAAAGTTAATTGTATTTTCATATACAACCATAATATATATTTTATATTTGCATCATAAATGAGTTAATATTGCATTTCTTAGTACACAGAATTGTTATGCATGTTTATATAGCTTTTTATTTATACTGCACTTATTTATACTATTTTATATTGAAATGAGTTCACTTGACACCAGGTTTGCTCTTTCAGTTTCTTTTTTCAAGCTTATGTCTTGTTCTCAAATTCCCCTTGCATTCTCATACATTCAATGTACTGATTTAATTTTGATTGCATCATTTTATGATGAAGATACAGGTAAAGCGGATCAATATCTAGAACATCTTTGATTCTAGTTGAGCTTTAGAGTTGTTTGTGAACGTCCTTGATTTCGTAGGATACCTTTTTATTGCTTTATATTAGTTAGTTCATTAGGATTTCATGGGTTTTGTCCTGTTTTCCATCTCAATTTTTAAAGGCTTCATAAATAGTTAGTTGATGTTTAGCTTATAAGTCTTTTCATTTCCTTTTTAGTTATGTTGAGACTTTACATGCCCTTCATGGGCAGTTGAATCTTGATCTTTGAAATATTCAAAGTTAATCATTGAGACATTTTAGTGTGATTGTAATTTAATACTTTCTTTTATCATGATTTAAGTCTTTCGCTAAGATTTAAGCCAGTCCAAGGGTTCGCTTGGAGCCTGCAATGGTTCTTGTATGCCAATCCCACCTAGGTTGTAGCTTGGGGCATGAAAACATGATATCAAACAATTTCAATATAAAATAGTATAAATAAGTGCCGTATAAGTGTGAAGCGTTCCACATAATAGTTAGGAGAATACGACACTTAGAAATTATCTCACTTCTTTCATAGTCAATTTGTGTGATAGAGTTAATCTCTATAAAGTTTCTTTCTAACTCGTGCTTGTGTGTGTCTTAAAGATCATGCCTAAATGAAGAGCTTTCAGAGGTCATCCCATTAGAACAAATGTTTAACAACAGGAACAAGAGGTACCTAATGCACCAGAAGTGCAACCCTGGAAAAAGGTTACCAATGCTAAATTCTATGAATATATCTGAATGTTAATCCATGTTTTGAGTAATCAAGATGGTTTGAGATAGAATCAACCAGAATTGGCTGATACTTCAAGGACCTGTGAGTTCTTAAGGATGAATTCTCCAAGCTTTACTAGTTCAAGTTTACTGAAGATCCAATAAACATTATTGAAGAGATTTAGAAGTTCTTTGATATTATGCTTATTGTTGATGCTGAGAGGGTAGAACTAGTTCCATACCAAATTAATGGTGTCGCTAGAATCTGGTTTGATCAATGAAATAAAAATCAAGGTAAGGGTGCACCACTTGTGACTTGGGATTTGTTTGAGGTGGCCTTATTGGGGAGTTTCTTTGCCCAAGATACGAGAGTTTCTAAGTGTTAAGCAGGATTCTTTAAGTGTTCTTGAGTATAGTATGAAGCTCACACTACTTTTATGACATGCTACGGAGATGGTTGCTGACATGAGAAGAAAGATTAGTTTGTTAGTTGTCGGACTGTCTCGTCTCTCTAGTAGGGAAGGCAGGGCAACTATGCTGATAGGAGACATGGACATAGCAATACTGATGATCCATGTACAACGGGTTGAGGAAGAGAAGCTGGAAGATAGGGAGTTTTAAATAAGAGGGCTAAGACATGGAATAAGTTCGGGAAGAAAAATAGTAATGCCAACCAATCATCTTACAAATAGAAAAAAATGGAACCTTCTCCATATGCTAACTCACCTGCACCAAGGAACAAAGATGAGTACAATAGTCAAAATTGACAAAAGTTTAGATCTAGACCCGCCCATTATGAAGGTAGTATGGAAGAAGGGGGCAATAAGCTTTAAGTGTGGTAGGAGCCACTAAGGGAGTGTCATGATTGATCCACTGGTTGCTTAAAGTGTGGTCAGTTTTTATGAGAGAGTGTCCTAGGAAAAATCAGGATAATGGTAATGAGGGCAATAGAGCCTAGACATCTTTAGTTGCTCCACCAAACAGAGCTTCAACTAGAGGAGCTACTGCAGGGGAAGGAAGAGGATGAAACCATCTATATACCATCATTATTTTCCAAGACCAAGAGGATTCGCCACATGTTGTCACTGGTATGATCCAAGTCTTCAACTTTGATATTTATGCTTTGCTAGATCCAGGAGCAAGTTTATCCATTGTAACTTGTTATGTTGCAATTAATTTTGATGTTGTTCTTGAGAAACTTATTGAGTGTTTTAGTGTTTCTACACCTTTTTGGTGAATCTATTCTTGCAGAGAGGTCTATATTTATCATACCATTTCTATCAATAGTAAGAGTACTGTGACTGATTTAGTTAAGTTACACATGTTAGATTTTGATGTAATTCTAGGTATGGACTTGCTTTATGATTGTTAGGCCTCAGCTGATTGTAGAACTTGGGTTGTTATATTCCAGCTTCCTAATGACCCAGTTATAGAGTGTAAGAGTAGTTCAATATTGCCTAAGGGTCATTCTATTACGCACATTAAGGTAAGAAAGTTTGTTCCAAGAGGTGTGTCTATCCCTTAGTCTGAGTTAATGACTATAGTGTTGAAATACCTCCTATTCAGTCAATTTTAGTAGTAAAAGAGTTTCCATAAATCTTTTTATATGATCTTCTCGAAGTCCCTTCTAAGAGAGAAATAAACATTGGTATATATATTTTCTTGATACTCATCCTATTTCTATTCCTCAATATAAGGCTGCACCAGAAGAGTTAAAACATTTGAAAAAACAGTTGAAAGATCTCCTAGAGAAAGGTTTTATTCCACCAAGTGTCTCACCTTGGGTCATTCCATTATTATTTGTTAGGAAGAAAGAATGGTTCCCTTAGAATGTTTATAGATTACTGTCAGTTGCACAGGGTTACAATCAATGACAAATATACTCTTCTGAGAATTGATGATCTATTCAATCAACTTTATGGTGAAACTTGTTTTCCTAAGATAGGCCTCGGATCAGACTACCATTAGTTGAGGGTAAGGTAATGTGATATTCCATAAATAACTTTGAGGACCTGTTATGGTCGTTTGAGTTTCTGGTCATGTTGTTTCATTTACTAATGCTCATGCAACGTTCATAGACCTTATGAATAAAGTATTCAAGCCTTATTTAGACAAGTTTTTTATTGTGTTTATTGATTGCATTCTAATCTATTTGGGGAATGAAAAATACCATGCTAATCACCTCTTAATAGTTCTCCAAACTCTAAAGGATAGAGAGTTGTGTTCTATGTTCTCTAAATGTGAGTTTTGGATTGAGTCTATGGTATTCTTAAGCCACATTATCCTCGTTGATGGAATTAGATTTGACACTTAGAAAATATAGATAGCACAGTATTGTCCTAGACCCACATGTCCAACTGATATTAGGAGATTCTTTAGGTTGGCTAGATATATTAGATCGTTTGTAGAGGGTTTCTCATCCATATTGCCCCATTTGACCAAGCTGACTCATATTACAGTTAAGTTTCAATGGTCTGAAGCTTGTGAGAAAAGTTTTGTTGTATATTGTGATGCATCTATAGTTGTTTTGGATTGTGTGCTAATGCAATGGTAAAGCTATAGTTTATACCTCCAGACAATTGAAAGGTCACGAGAAGAATTTTACTTTCCATGATCTAGAGTTTATTGTAGTTGTATTTTCTTTGAAAATATGGTGTCATTATCTTTTTGGTGTTCATGTTGATGTGTTCAACGATCAGAAGAGTCTTCAATATGTGTTAATTCAAAAAGAGCTTAATCTCATACAAAGGATGTGGTTAGAGTTACTCAAGAATTATGATATGAGTGTTTTCTATCACCCATGTAAGGATAATACTATTGTTGATTCCTTGAGAAACTTGTCCGGTATTGTCCATGTTGAGGAGGGAAGAAACAATTTGTAAAAGATGTACATAGACTTAGACGATTGGGATTTCTCCTAATAGATTCCAGAGAAAGAGTAGTAGTGGTGATGAATGGGTCTGAATCATCATAATGTCAGAAGTAAAAGAAAATCAAGATCAAGATCGTATTTTGCTTAAATTTAAGGCAAATGTTCATAAGTAAAAAGTAATTACTTTTGAACAAGGGGGAGATGGCGTATTGAGGTATCAATGTAGGTTGTGTGTGCCAAGGATGGATGAACTCCAAGAGAGGAACATGGAGGAAGCTCATAGCTACAGATATTATATCCATCTTGTTTCCACAAAGATGTATTGCGACTTGAGAGAAGTATATTGGTGTAATAGTCTGAAGAATGGTATTGATGAGTTCGGTGTTAAGTGTCCAAGTTGTCAACAAGGTAAAGTAGAGCATCAAAGGCCTCGTGGTATGACTCATATTATAGAACTTCCATAATGGAAATAGGAGGTGATCAATATGGATTTCATTATTTGATTTGTTGCGGTCTCACAAACAACATGATCCTATTTGGGTGATTGTTGATAGAATTACTAAATAAGCCCACTTTTTGTTGGTAAAGATAACACATTCAGCAGAGGATTATGCCAAGTTATACATTCAAGAGGTAGTAAGACTTCATACAGTTCAAGTTTCCATTATTTCTGCATAATTTTAGAAGTTATTTCAAAAAGGTTTCGTTTCAAAGGTGAACATTAGGACTGTGTTTCATCCTCAGATAGATGGTAAACAAAATCAAACTATTCATACATTAGAAAATATGTTGAGGGCCTACATGATTGATTTCAAGGAAAATTGGGTTGATCACCTACCTCTCATTGAGTTTGCTTACAACAATAGTTACCACTCCAGCCTCCAGATGGATACTTATGAACCTTTTTATGGGAGTCGATGCAGATCTCCTATTGGATGGTTTGAAATTGGTGAAGCAGGGTTGATAGGACAAGACTTAGTTCATCAAGCCATGGAGAAGGTGAAAGTTTTATAGGTAAGGATGAAAATACCACAGAGTTGTAAGAAATCCTACACTAATGTTAGCAAAAGGAGATTAGAGTTTGAAGTAATGATTAGGTAAACTTGAAAGTTTCACCATGAAGGGTTGTTATGAGATTTTCGGAGAAGAGGAAGCTATTCCTAACCATAACTTATGAGGTGGAGCTACCACAAAAGAGTTTAGCAATAGTCCATCAGTTATTCCTATTTCAAGGTTGAAACAATTGGCAGCATGGGCGATCCTTCGTTTATCAATGCATACTGACGATGTAGTATCAACGGATACCATTATCTTATGATTGAACTTCTTTGTAAAAATTAGATCACCCAATTCAAAAAAATTTAGAATGAAAGAGGTAGCATCAGTCGGTAGAGGCAGCAATTTGTGGAGGAAGCTACGTGGGAATGATAAGGAGATATGAAAAGTATAAGCAAGAGAAGTTCCAAATGAAGGTATTCAGCCTTTTCGTGGGTATCTACTTTACGTTGGAATGTTGTATTTACATTTATGATTAGTTGGTGGCTGTTTGAGATAAATGATAGATGTTAACGCCCTTTAACATTGCTAAGAGAAATACTCATTCGAGAAAAAACGAATGTTCCAAGTTGGAGAGAATTTAACTGGGGACAAGAATATAATTAGGAAAGAAATGGTTTTGGAAATAATTCAAATGTTGAAGTGGGACAAAGCTTAGCTCAAGTATGAGTTTTGTGAACTTCCACACAACAATAAGTCCTAGCTCCATGATCAGTTTGGGTTTGTTCACAGATACTTAGGAAATACTTGGAATTGTCTTTCAACACATCAAATTTCTCCAATTTAAAGTTCATAGATTGAGAGGTATGACCATTTGAAGTCAGGTTCTAGATCAAGAAAGCCAAAAATCGGAGTTAGAAGGATATTATGGTCTTTTCACTACCCAATTTATTTATTTTGTTTTATTCTCATTAATTAGGGGTTAAAAAAAACAACTAGGTCAGTTACGCAATAAAAGATTGCCACGCTAGAGTAACAGAAAGAACGCAAGAGGAGAAGTAGATAGAAAGAGCCAAAGTTCGTGTTCTTGAAGCTAGCTTGTGGAGTTTGTCCTCCAAGGTTGTTCCTTACATTGTATGTGGTTCCGATTAGCGTGGGGTTGTTGACTGTGCAATCGTGATTATCTAGGTTAATTTGTTATTTGAAAGAAGACGCTCTATGAGTGTATGATTGTTGTGTAAAGTTTTCGTTTTGATCTTGATTGTTGAAGTCTAAGTAGTTCGTGAGTTTGTTGCATGGGATATAAGGTTGTTTTAGTAGATTAGTTCAACTTGTGTTTTGATTTTCAATTTCTTAAGTGTTTAGGGAAAATAAAAAAGAAAAATCCTCAAATGTGAAAGTTTGTTACGGGACTGTTTAGTCGTGTGAGAGCATTTTTTTATGATTCTTATTTCTGGAAAATTGGGTAGTTGAGTCGACGGACCCACGAAAGGACCGTCATGGGCCCGACGGGACCGTCGAGGGGGTCTCGTGCCAAAAACACTTAGGAAATTAGAAAAATCTGGTACAATCGAGAGCGACTCTCTGAACGTCACGACAGGAATGGCCGACGGGACCGTCGTGGTCTACGACGGGACCGTCCTACAGGGCATCACTCTAAAAATCAAGTTTCGTTATCTTGCGAAGGACAGCAGACGGGGGACCAGCAGCACGACGGCCTGTCATGGGCGGATGTAATCCCAGGCAGGGGTCTGGATTATGATTAATTAATTTAAGGGCGTTTTGGGAACTACTTTCCTGCTTAATTATTAAAAGTAATGGGTTAATGGTTATAAGTCTAATTCACTTGCGGGGTTAAAGAGGACCGTAATGTTATTTTGTGGATTATTAGTACCATCTTTTAAAAACGTAAATTAATGATAATTAGGGTAAAAAGAAGAGGGTGTTGGACAATAACAAAAAGACAAAGAACCGAAAGAGAGAAGAGATGGATCGAACGAGGGAAAGAGGGAGAATCGAAAGATGGACGAGGAGACAAAGGAAAAAAACAAAGGCTTGGGAAATTCTTGCTTGATCACTAGTCTGCGGTGGAGGGTAGTTATTGATTTTTGTACCACATTCTAGAGTAAACTCTTAATAGCGAATGAGATGGGGTTGGGTAGATTAAGAGTTATTCTTTATGCTTAATTGTGGTGTATGCATGAGTGATTTTATATATATGATTGTGATTTGAAAACAAGCATGATGAAGCTATGTAATCCCAAATCTTGATAATTAAAAACACTAATCTCTTGTTAATGGATGATGCCTTTGATATTAAAAAAGAAGGCTTGATGAAACTAAAAAGTGATGAGATGATGACGCCTTGGGATAAAAAGGACGGCTTCATGAATTAAATAGATTGATCTTTAGTGGGATCGGAGGTTCACGGTAACGAGCACATAGAAATTAGTGGGACGGGTGGTGTCACGAAAAAACCGACAGTAGATGTACGGCGATCGGGAAGAGGTCACGAAGACACATAGAATGGGGCGACGGTGTGTACAAACCGACACGGAGATGTAGGGGACGGGTGTCACGTCTTTAGACCACTTAGAATCAAGGTGGGACGGGATTGTCACAAACCGACACGTAGAGTAGGGGATCGGAGAGTGTCAGTACCGCCACCATTGAATTAGGGATCGGAGCTGTCAGTTCCGGAAACCCTAGTAGTAGGGGCTCGGGGGAGTTGGTACACGTTCCGACACATTAGAGTAGGGGGACGGAGTGTCACGTACCGATACAAGAGGATATAAAGATCTGAATCTTGAAAGATACTAAACACTTAATACTCAATCTAACGAATGTATCCCAAATGAGTATTGGTATGGGAGGCTTGAGTCCTCACAGATATGTTCGGTGATGCTAATAAAATGATGTTTGTCTTGTGTGCTATCCCACATGTTAGAATATTAGTTGAGTTATGATGTTATCTGAGATAATTTTTCTATTTTGAGTTGGCCGATGATATCTACTCAGTACTTTGGTGTTGTACTGACCCCTACTTTATGTTTTCCTTCTGTATATTGTCGAAAGCAGCAAACATGCCGTCATCTCGATCAACAGTAATTCTAGCCAGTCTTGTCACACGGGGATCTTCAAGGGTCGGTGAGCAATGTTTCTAGCTTGGACGGGATTTCCTTCCTCATGTCTGATGCCTGAGTTTCGCATAGACTAGCTTTATTTGTTTAGATTCTTAGCTTAGTAAGTACTCTTAGGTTTTAGTAATTTGATCATCAGATGTTCTTGTGTTGATGACTTCCAGATTTTTGGGAAATAATTAGATGTTGCATTTTCGAAGTTATTGAATTGTCTTTCATTTATGAAGATTTAGTCTCCGCATGCTTTATGGATGATATTTTTAATTGAAATGATAAGGTTAGATCTGGTTGGTTCGCTCAATAGGAGGGTAAAATGTGCGGTGCCAGTAGCGGCTCGGTTTTGGGTCGTGATAAACTTGGTATCAAAGCCTTAGGTTCGTTGTTCTTAACCCACAAGGAAACCGTCTAGTAGCGTCTTAAAATAACGGTAGGGGGGGGGCCGCTTTACTTTTCTTTGAGAGGAATAAGGACTTTAGGAAAATTCATTCTTTCTTCGTTCTTTCGTGCACTATTACTTGGAATCCCAATTGATATCTAGGTGATACAATTGGGTATCTGACACTTCACTCTATTTCGCAAGCTGGTAGAAACTAGAGCAACGGACTATCCCAACATCAAAATACGCAGACAAGATGAATATGAGCCAGCCACTGGGGGTAAGCTCGAAGTGGAAAGTGGCAAGAGGCCGCGGTAGAGGGTGTGGGAGGACGTCCTTACGAGGGAGAGGACGAGCACCTGACCCATCTGGTGCTAGCGGCGCGTGACCTCTTACCGACTGGAGGGAAAGACGTAGTAAGAGAAAGGGGAGGCATGGGAGAATGCACAAGTTACAGAATGAGGATAATGCACACCAACTACCCCGAGATGAATTCAATCAGGTTCTCGCTTATCTTAGTGGGTTTGAGCTTGATCACGGGTCAGGGGCACCCCAATGTTTTCTGACACCACACCTCCGGTTCAGGGTACAACATGCAGGCCAACTAGGCCCCTCGTATGATCTGTCTCATTGGAAAGGCACGTTTCCACGCCTGACTACGGATATAATGACAAATGATCAGCATGAACTTTTTCAGTAAGTTCTTGGAAATTGAAAAACTCCAGTCTTCACGGGTGCCGCATCTCGAGGATGCCTACGATTTTCTGGTTGACTATCTGAGAGTACTAACAAGATGGGGATAGTGGAATGGTTTGTGTTGAGTTCGTGAGGTTACCAGTTTCAAGGGAACGCCAAAAATGTATAGGTGGCGGCGGTCACATGTTGAGTGTCAACCAACAAGAGGCCCCCTATGACTGGGTCATTCTCTAGATTGGTTTAGGGAGAAGTATATCCCCGGGGACTTAGGATAGGAAAAAGGGATGAGTTCTTAAGCCTAGAGGCAAGGTGTCGATGTCGGTCACTGCATATGAGGGACTAAGTTTCGTGGCCTATCCAGATATTGCCACATCAATTGGGTTCATCGTATCACAAGAGCGGATTCGCCGTTTTGTGGAAGGGGTTGAGACAGAGGTGCGCATTTCAGCTTAAGGGTAGAGGGCCACAGCGAAAATCGTTTCAAGAGGTAGTAAGTTCTAGTGAGGTGGAAGGAGGTGCAGCAGATGAATTCAACCATGCGCATCGACATCAAACGATGGTTTCCGAAAAGGGGGGGGGGGTGGAGTTTAATGTTTCTTACTCTAGAGAGACAGGGTTCGGAGGTTGGAGGTTACTCATTCGACACATTAGGTCTTCGACACAGACTGTAGTGGGGGGGGGTTCCACTCAGACGTGTCACATTCTCTGAGAGACCCATGCGTGAATCTAGAGGAGTGTGATGGATTTGGGGGGGAGACTTAAAAATATTAGGAGGGACTTATCCAAAACAGGTCATAGACCCCCAATAGCTAAGTTTAGAGGTGGTCATGGGTTAGAGGCCGTTAGTCTGGAGGCCGTGGTGGCCGAGGTAATGGTGGTCACTAAAACGGCCGGGGGTTGATGGGAAAAACGGGAGGCCACTACATCCACAACATGGTAGGGGGACAACGGGACACACAACACGGAACAGGGCCCATTGTTATGCGTTCCCTGGGAGATCGGAGCGGAGGACATTGCATGATGGTCATCAACAGGTAATCTTCTGGTTTGTGATGCATGTCTTCTGTATTGTTTGATCCTGGATTCCACATTTTTTATGTATCTCCTTTCAATTTGCTAATGGTCTAAATTTACATTGTTGAATTCATTGATATGGCCTATTCGTGTTTTCTACTCTGGTGGGTGAGTCGTGGTAGTGTGAAAAAGGGTATATAGGTTATTGTTTGGTTGAACTTTGTGAGGAAAGAACACTATATAGATTTGGTTATCTTAGAAAAATGGTTGATTTGATGTAATCTGGGTATGACTTGGGCGTTCTCCACCAATTGCCGATCTTGGATGTAATGCTAAAAACGGGTGAAGTTAGCCAAGGCCTGGGACAGACCGTTTAGTGTGGGAGGGACTTACACTTCCAATCAGGTGCGTATAAAGTCTCCTTTCTTCATGATAAGACAATGATTAGTAAAGTGGTTGTTTAGCACTTTCTTGGACCTCTAAGGATGACCACACCAAGTACCTTCGATTGAGTACGGTTTCGGTGGTGGTCCGTGAGTTTCTTGATGTGTTCCCGCAGATCTCTGGGGGAGCCACCACAGATAGGGATATGACTTCGGTATTGATCTTGAACGGGTTTACTCGACCCATTTCTATACCCCCTTATAAGATGGCTCCCGCAAATTAAGAGGGTTAAATCAAACTTCAAGAGTTGTTGAGAAAAGGGCTTAATTAGACCAAGTTGCATCTCATTGGGGTTGCTCCCGGTTTGTTTGTAAGAAGAAGATGGGAAGTTTTTGGATGTGCATAGACTACCGGCTAGTTGAAACAAGGTTGACCATAAAGAAACAAGTATCCTCTTCCTCGGCATGATGATTGTTCGATCATTTATAAGGGTTGGTCTTGGGTCTTTCTAAGATGACTTGGATCCGGTTATCATCAATTGAAAATACGGGCAAGAAAAAAACAAAGGATGTTGCAAAGACTGCTTGTTAGAAAGGTATGGCCTTACGAACTTTGTAGTGATGTCTTTTGGTCTTACACCAGGTATGGGCAACGGAATTGTAGGTGAGTCTTTTGGGTCTTACGATGCCCCCTGCGCGTTCATGAGTTTGATGAAAGGGCTTTTTAAGCATATTTGGTCTCTTTGTTGATCACTCTTTATTGAGAAATACTGAATACTCTAAAATTAGGAGGAAACATGAGGAGCATTTTGAAGAATGGTACTTGGAAATGTATGAGGGAGGAAAAAGCCTTGCCCAAGGTCCCTATTAGTGTGAGTTTGGGCTAGATCTAGGTCATTCTTGGGGCACGTGTGGTTTCCAAGGTATGAGTGGATGGCTGCATCCTTCTAAGATCAAAGTAGTGAAGAATTGGGGTAAGTAAGACCTCTACTAATGTGTCCAGCAATAAGAAGCTTTGTTGGTTTAGCCGGTACTACCGTCGATGTGTAAGGGATTATCGTCTATTGCTTCCCCAACCTGACGAACCTTGGACTAAGACAAAGTTCCATTGTATGGTTCGATGAGTTGGAGGCGGGGAAGCTTTCCGAAGCTCAAGACTATGTTGGACTACCGCTCCTATTCCATTACCTCTGCCAAGTGGAGGATAAGAACTCATTATTTATTGTTATGCATCCTATTCTGGTTGGGTGCAGTATACTGCAAGAGAAAAAAATGGGAATTGCTTATGCGTCGAGGCAATTAAAGTGCATGAACTAATTATCGCCGACCATGATGTAGAGTTGGCTTGCAGTGGTGTTTGCATTAAAGCAATGGAGACACTATTTATATGGGGTTAGTGTAAGGTCTATACGTCAATCGTAGTCTAAGGTATGTCTTCACTCAGAGAGTATTTGAATTTGAGCAGAGGAGATGGATGATGGAAACTACTGAAGGACTACGGACATCATATGTTGTATCTATCCGGGAAGGCGAATGTGCGAAGGCGAATGTTGTAGCGGATGCTTATCTAAAAAGGCGGGGAAGCAGGGGAAGTCTAGCTCACTTGCAGCTTCTAGGACGCCCATTGGACTAGGGAGTTCAGACTCTGGCTAAGGACTCTTATGAGGAACTAGAAAGTAAATGAGAAGGGAGGATGTTTTTAGCTTGATGTGGAGGAAGATCTTCTTCTTGACAAGAGTAAGGGAAAGCAGTTTTTTATGATGAAAAAATTGATTCGGATCCGAGATAAAGTGTTTTGCAAGGAGAGGCTAAAGAAGTGAAAACCGATGAGGGAAGTGTTTGTTGAGGATTAAGGTAAGGGTATGTGTTACCCCGCGTCGATGATTTGATCAACCCACTATTCTGGACAGAGGCTCCATAGTTCAAGGTATTCGATACCATCCGGGTGCACCAAGAGTGTACCGTGACCTAAAGCAACACTTTTTGGGGTAGAAGATATGAATGTTGTTTATTGTGGATTTTATTGCGACAAATGTCCAAATTGTCACATCAACAAGTAACGTTATGAAACCATACGGCACGGAGGTGGAAAACACTTCAGAGAATGCGCCCATTCCTGAATGGAAGGGTGGGAGAGCAGTGCATGGACTTGTGGTTTGGTTCTTCCCAAGACATTGGTGTAAGTTGATTCCATTTGGGTGATTGTGGACTAGGTTAACTTCAAGATCTGTCATTTCCTTCCGGTCAAGGTGACTTTACAATACAGAGAAGTTAGCCAAACTTTTACATCTCAGGAGATGTTCGGTGAATGGGGTTCCAGATCCATCAATCGATGATAGAGGTACGCAGTTTTACTTCTAAGTTTGGAAAACATTGCATGCGGAATTGGGTACTAGGTTGGACCTAGTACCCGAGTTCATCTCAGGACCGATGAGTCAGTCGGAGCGAAACGATTCAAGTGTTGGAGGATAGGATTATGCTCCGTGCAATGCGTGACTAGAATTTTGGTGGCCATTGGATAGCTTCTTACCCTCGCGGCCTTTCATACACTAATAGCTAATCACTCAAGTTTCGACAAGGCCCCATGACCATTGTATGTAGGGAGATGTTACGGTCTCCATTGGTATGGGTTGATGCATTCGAGGTTAGACCTTGGGGTTACTGAACCCTTTCTGGGGACTCGACAAAAGGTGAAATCCATTTCAAGAAGCTCTCGTGCGGCGCAAGTAGTGAGCAAAAAAGAATATGCCAGGGGATCGAAAGGTTTAGAGATTAGAGTTCCGGAGGGCCTGCGAACAAGGTCTTGTTGTGAAAGTTTCGGCCAATGAAAGGGGGTTGGATGCGGTTTGGTAAAACAGTGCAAGCTAAGGCCCAAGGTACATTGGTCCCTTTGACAGATAAGTATTAAGCGAGTTAGGGCAGGTGGCTATGATGTTAGCCTGCCTCCAGGGCTACTCGGAGTGCACCGCAATTTCATGTGTCCATGTTGAAAGGTACCATGGGATGGAACAACTACATTATCCGTTGGGATTCGTTTTGCTTGATGAGAATTGTCTTTATGAGGAGAGCTGGTTGCTAGTTAGATAGAGCAGTCGCAAGTTGAGGTCCAAGGCGAGATTGCATCCATCAAGGTGCAATTTGAAGAATCGACCGTCCGGTTTGAAGAAGACACTTGGGAGAGAAGGAGGCGGATATGCAAGAAAGATACCCACATCTGTTAAAGATTATAGGTATGGGGTACCTCATTCGTCGCCCTTGTTTTTCTTCTTGTAATCGTCAGAGGACGAACGAGGGTAAATTGGGTTATCTCCTGGCTGTAACGACATGTTTCGTGTTTTGAGCCGGCCAGATTTTCTTCTAGAAAATTGGCTGAGCCGAGGACCCAACGAAGGGACCGTCTGGGCACGACGGGACCGTCGAGGGGGTCTCGTTCCAAAAAACACTTCGAAATTAGAAAATCTGGTATGAGAGTGGGACTTCTGAAAGTCACTACTGAATGGCAGGACGGGACCGTCGTTGTCTACGTACGGGACCGTCACAGGCCATTTCAATAAAAAATCAACGGTTCTGTATCTTGCGACGGATAGCAGGACGGACCGTCGCAGGCACGACGGCCCGTCATGGGCTTACGTTATAATCCCAGGGCGGGGGTCGGATTAAGATTAATTAATTATAAGGGGCCGTTTTGGACTATTTCCTGCTTTAATTATAAAGTCATGGGGCTTAATGTTAATACGTCAATTACTGGGGGGGTTAAAAAGACGGTAACCTTAATGTATTGTCGTGGATTATTAGTTGCCATCTTTTAAAAATTAATTTATGATAAATTAGGGTTAAAAGAAAGAGGGTTGGAATACAAAAAAGAAAAAAGAACAGCAAGAGCGAGAGAGAGAGGATTCGAAACGAGGGAAAGAGGGGAGTAATCTGAAAGACGAGAAGAAGGAAAAACACAAGGCTTGGGAAATTCTGCTTGATCACTAGTCTTCGGTGGAGGTAGGTATGGTTTTAACACTATTGTAGTAAACCTTAATGAGCGGAATGATATGTGTTGGGTATATATAGAGTCTTCTTTATGCTTAATTGTGGGTAGGCCTGATGTGATTTATTATGTTATGCATTGTGATTAAACACGCCATGATGAAGGCTATTGAATCCCAATCTTGATAAAAACCAATCTCTTGTTAATGATGATGCCTGATATAAAAGAAGGCTTGATGAACTAAAAGTGATGAGGATGATGACGCCTTGGTAAAAAGAAGGGTTGAGAATTAATAGCATGAGATTAGTGGATCGGCTGATTTTAGTGTCACTTACCGACACATAGAATTAGTGGGAGGTGTCACGACCGCCAAGTAGATGTAGGGGATCGGAAGTGCACGTTTACCGAACATAGAATTGTGGGAGGGTGTCACGAAACCGACACGTAGATGTAGGGGATCGAGAGCTGTCACGTACCGACACATAGAATTAGTGGGGGGAAGGGGTAGATCACGAACCGGAAACGTAGATGTAGGGGAACGGAGTGTCACGTACCGACACATTGAATTAGGCGGATCGGTAGAGTGTCACGTTCCGCACACATAGTAGTAGGGGATCGGAGTGTCACGTTTCGACCAATAGTAGTTAGGGATTACGGAAGTGCACTACCGACCCAAGAGGAATAAGATAAGAATCTTGAAATATGACTAATATACTCAATCTAAGAACATGTATCCACAAAAGGAGTATGGTATGGAGTCTTTGAGTCCTCACAGGATATGTTCGGGTGATGTTTTATAAATGATGTTTGTACTTGTTGCGATCACATAAAGAATATTAGTTGATTTATGATGTTAATATGAGGCATTATATGCTTGTCTATTTTGAGTTGGCCGATGATATCTACTCAGTACTTGTGTTGTACTGACCCCTACTTTTTATGTTTCTTCTTGTATATTGTGGAAGAATGCCAAGCAAAACGTCGCCGAATCTTCGACTCAATAGTAATTCTAGCCAGTCTTGTCACCAACGGATCTCAGGGTAGCGAAGCTTCTAGCTTGGACTGGGAATCCTTCCTCATGTCTTGATGCCTGAGTTTCGCATTTAGACTAGATTTTATTTGTTTAGCTCTTAGATACTTATTAGTTTAGTAATTTGATCTGATTTCTCTTGTGGTGATGACTTCAAGATTTGGGAAAATGGATGTTGATTTTAGAAGTTATGAATCGTATTTATTATGAGGTTTTTAAGTATTCCCGCATTGCTTTATGATGACTATTAAATGAAATGATTAAGTTTTAGATTGGTTGGTTCGCTCACATAGGAGGGAAATGTGGGGGCCAGTCGCGCTGGTCGGTTTTGGCTCGTGACATAAAGGGGGAAAAGGATGGGCACCCGGCGCATCAGGCGCCCCAAACCCCAGTTATATTTTCAAGCTCTAGTGCCCGACACCATCAGTAGACAGGGTCACCAAGCCTTCTATCCTTCCGTACTCTTTATATTTGAGTTCGTTGGAAACATATTATGTCTTCATAGTTAATTTAGGTGACTTGAAGGTACGTCTAAACGTCATTTATATCCATCCTAAACGCATGAACATAACTTGATCCATAATGTCAAATTCATGGAAAATTCAGATCCACCAAGTCTAAAGAGTTCTACAATATCTTCAAATGAAGTGTTTCAAAAAATCTTTAAAACTTCATTTTAGACTTGAGTTTTGAATTGAGTACAAAGCCAAAAAGTAAGTAGTAGTGAAGGTAATTCTTACCAAAGAGTATAGACAGGAACTATGTAATTTCCAAAGAGTAAAAATATGTTTCATATTAAACAACAATGCGAACACCGATTTCCACAGAGCTTTTGAGATAGTTTTAATAAAGAATAAATGTTTCCCCTTTAAAGCAAAGAGGGAAAAAAATTGATCTCCTAAGAAAGCCTTTGTCTATTTTTGAGAAATTATCTCAAACCAAAGACGCCAGAGTTATCATTTAAACCATCTGAGCTAGAATCTTTTAGGAGTAGTATTTAAGCACTGATATGGGGAAAAAAGTTCAGGAGTATCTATAAACCATGTCATCTCATAAGTTAGTGAAGGTCATAAGTTTTAATGGATTCCTTAGTGTTTTTTTATCATAGACTAGTGGATCCACTAGTAATTCTGTTAATACCCCTGGCCAAGAGATATGACGATCTTGGAAGCGTGAGGCAAAATGTATGTATCATCACACATCACTCTTAAGTGATGGTTTTCGTCTAGGATAAAATACCACATAAGTTTTTTTGTTTTTTGTATTATAGTTAATATGACCGAGTTAATTGTGTTTTCATATGCAACCCAGAGTTATAATTTATCTTTGCATACAAATTGAGTAACAATTGCATTTCTCAGTACACAGAGTTGTTATCCATATTTTTGAAGATTTTTCTTTATGCTGCATTTATTTGTAGTGCTCTATTGAAATGAGTTCATTTGACGAATTGAGACAAAGTTTGTTCTTTTAATTTCTTTTCAAGATTATGTTTTGTTTTAGGATTCCCCTCGCATGATCATATGTTCAATGTACTGATTAATACAAGATCAACTTCCAACACATATTTGATTCTAGTTGATCTTCAGAGTTGTTTGTGAGCCTCCTTTATTCTAGAGGACACCTTTTTATTGTTTTATATTAGTTAGTTCATTAGGATTTCATGGGTCTTGTCCCAACTTCAATCTCAGTTTTTAGAGGCTTCATAGACCGTTAGTTGATGTTTATGTTATGATCTTTTCCATTTTCTTTTACGTTATGTTGAGACTCTTGAGCTTCCCTTTTGCCCATTGGAATGTTGATCATAAAAAAATATAAGTTTTATTCATAGTGACACTATAGTAGAAATGTGTTTCCAAGGTTTCTTTTATCAGGATTTAAGTGTTCCATTAAGATAAGCTAGGCCAAAGGGTTCGCTTGGGGCCATTCAATCATTATCGCGGGCCCAGGTTTACCTAGGCGTGTGAGGCTTCAGGTATGACATCATCTATTCTTGGAAGAGGATGGCTACCTAATTCTTAATGTCATATTGTTCAACTGACGATCGTTAATAAATACGAAGAGAACCATCCTTCTATCTTAACCAAAAAACAAAATGGAGCACCCCCATTGGGAATATTTTGGTCGGATTGAATGAAAACACTTATCCAAACAAATCTTTCATTGCTTCCTTCAATTTCATGAGTCTAGTAGAGCAACTCTATAGGAGACTAGAAATATGGTTGAGTCTATTGGAAAAAGGTCAATTACCCCCAAAGTTTTATAGTTACTCTTTCGGGAGGATTACTGGTAAATATTCTAGGGAACACTTTTGGAACTCTTTAATCATTGAGGAAGCCGAAACAAGAGTACGAGGTTCGGACTCTATCCTCCCTCACCTAACTAAATGTACACACAACCTTCGAAATCATCTTTATAGCTTTAAGACAAAAGAAAAAAAAACTTACCCTTAGGCACAAATCCCCCCCCCCCCTTTCCACTATAGGATAGGATCATTTTGAAATTGAAACTTGACTACACAAGTTCTACAATCAATAGAATTATAACATGAGTGCATTCAATATATACCAAGAATAAAATCAAAATCTAAAAATCAACAAAATCAACTCTATGGGACAAGGAAACGAGACATTTTCTGTAGACCCTCTTAGCCACAATAGAATAACCTATAGGAGTAGAGACAGAAAAAGGTTTTACAATATATCTGAAAGAATGTCAAACCTCATTGTCACATATGGCATCTCAAAATATAAAGAAGCACGGGGATCAAGTAAAGCATAAAAATCAAGTTTGAAAACTTTCAACATATCGGTAACCACATCAGGAGAACCCTCTTGTTCACCTCGAGTTTGAAGTGCATATTTGCTGAACTTAGGAGGATCATTAGAGAAACTTTTACTGGGTAACCTTTGTTGAAACCTAGGATGGCCTTTTCCTTCAGATATTGCATGAGATAAATTGCCATTACCGGCTTAACTTTCTTTGCCTCCCTAGATATTTCCTTGAGATTTTTCATTCTCATTCGATTGTGTATGAACTATGAAATGAGATATTTCCATTTAATTAATGAGAATTGAGGACTACACCTTTAACCACCATTTACAACACACTTGAAATAAACTTACTCATCTTTGCCCAATAATTGGTAACCATTGTTGGAGCATACTCAGACAATTATGTGAACTTATGAGCATTCCCCTCACACTCATACATCCTTAACATAGGTTGATGAACTCAGGTACCTTTGCTTCTCTCATCTCATAGGGAAATAACCTAAAAAGAAAAGGAACCTTAAGCTTCTCCCAATCTAGAGGACCTACATCTTCCTCTCTCCTAGTTATCCATTAGTTGTACCATATTTGAGCAACACCTTTTAGTGAAGCAGCCCACATATGTCTTTTACATAGTGTCATCCATGATGATTTAAGACCTGAGCCCTCATTGAAATAAATCTTAGGATATCCTCAACCTTAGAACATGAAACTCCAAATGATCATCTGAGGAAGTTTCTAAACTCTTGAAAACATCGTGCCAAAATTTGGTTCATGGGAACTGCAACCTCTCTATTTGGCTTGGCACGTCATGGCTGAGCCAACACTTAAAAAGAAGCCCTAAACTACCATTTTAACTCTTTGCCAAAGGATCAATCGACACTTGAGGATCTTGTGGAGGCACCTTGTTTTATATTTCCTCAGATTCCTTTATAATAAAAGCTCTTGAGTAGCCTGATCCTAAGAACATCGGGATATAAGTATAGCACAACTTTATAGTAATGAAGAAATTTTAGTTCTAATCATCTTTTGTAGCCTCTCATTCATGAAACATGGAGCACCTTCACGATCCATGAGAAATCTTACTAGACGTGGCGTATTGATACATTTGGAAGATTCTAAATATTGTGCTCTGATAACCATGTAGTAACCTACTAGGGGTACCGCCTATATGATAAATGACATAATAGAACCATGAAGGAACCTACCATAGCATGCATTGAATGAAAGTTGATTAAGGATAATATACGACATAAACAAAGGTTTGGAACCCACTAAACACCATAGGTGAAATACATTAATTTCCGGACTGCAATAGAATATGAAACTGAAGATCTGTCTCTTCCTTTTCTTTTTCACATCTTTGGACATGTTTCAAGAATAAAACTTGTCATTTACTACAGGAGTTGTCTTGGGTTTCAACTATTTATTGAAAATGTTTCATATATTTTCTTTAGGTAATCATTCTTGAGATAAAGTCAGGATTTCTTGGGAACGAATCTCTTCTGCGATCGTTAACCCAATATATAGTCAGTTTTACTTATGTCGTTCAATATCAAATTATTTAAAAAAGGTCATGACTTAAAGTTTCACATACTCTATTATTTCTAGCTTATAAAATATCATCCAAACTTAAAGAGGAAGAATAACAAAACTTCCATTATCTTTCTAAACATAGGTTCAACACCCCCCCCCCCCCCTTATATAGTGAAACTAATTAAATCCACCTCCTTTGAAAAGTCATGACTTAAAGTTTCACATACTCTTATTAGTTCTAGTCTTATAAAATATCATCCATTAAAGAGGAAGAATAACAAACTTTCCATTATTCTTTCTCACATCGGTTCACACATATATAGGAAACTAAATTAAAATCACCTCCTTTTGGAAATATTGAATACCATTTTAATTTAAAGATTGCTTTTAGGCCTAATTTATTTTTAAGTAATAATTATTTTCTTAACTGTTCACAAGAAAGTCTACTTATTATTCATGCAATTTCCTTGTCTATCTCTCCATTGAGAAAAAACGGTCTTCACCTTCATTTGATGTAAATCTAGATCCAACTGTACATAATCACCGAAAAGTAATTGTATAGATGTAAACGTCACACCTTGTGAAAAATGTTTCCCTCATATCAAGTTTTGTATCTTTATAAATAATTGATATTCCAACTTCTTTCAATAAACTTTTTCCACGCAATCATGCATTGTATATTTTATTGGTCCATCAGATTTGTGCATAATACTGACAGTTCATTTGTACCCAACCATTTTACCTCCCTGACAGTCAACTCATATCCATACTTTATTGTTTTCATGAACTCTACTTTTTTCTCATCGCTTAAATCATTTATTCCTTTTTGGGATCTCGATAAATCCTTCCTCATCATAGTATTTGGGTTCATACGATTATGTAGGAGATACCAAAAATATAATCCTCCTTCTTATATATCATTTAGGTACATCATTTCTAGTACTCTACATTAAATTCAAATCAGATTTTTTTATGAATTTGGAATACTTCCACTTTAATCAGAAACCTTTCATTATTCATTAATTGGTCACTTATATTGACGACATTAGGCTCAATCGATTATTTAGGAGAATTACACAAAACATAATGCTCAATCTCATAAGATCATTTAGGTACCTCGTTATTCTGGGACTATTACATGATTTAAAGTAACATTTCGGTGTATAGGATTTTAGGGATTACTTTCACTTACAGGAACCATTCATTTAGTCATTATTGGTCAATTATATTTGACGACACTATCTGACATATTCAAAATTAAACATTTCTAAGAGATCACATTTTTATTTCAGACTTTTTTGGATTATCACTTTCCAAAAACTCATCTCGTGATTTAATTCCAGAGAACTTTCCATCCTACACAATTCATCACTTAACAATTTAACACATACTGAATTATGAGATACATTTATTTATGTTTGGACTTAATTTATCAACTCCCAAAATAATTTTTAATAGATGTATCCACACTCCCATGTCCGTAATTTTCATGTCTTTTATATGAAGAAATACAAAGTTCTTAAAGAGTGACAGATACTAATTTAGAAGACGCTTTATTTAATATTTGGTTTCAGTTGAGAATTCTCCCGAGAAAGGGATTGACAATTGGTATGTGCCTTAGTTGACATAGTCATGTCTAACAATGTTCTATTCCCTATCACAGAGTAAATTATTGTCTAAGCATGCCCTCTATAATAAGGTGAGGTTTTCTTCAAGAAAAAACGATAAGGTAAAAGTACTCTAGACTATCCGAAATCCCAGAGATGTACTTTAACGAAAATAAGGTCCTATTACCCACGGAACCAGTTTTATTTGTAATTTTTTTATACCTTTTTTTCTATGTGGCAGCCAAATGTATTTGATGCACCTCAATTTCGTGGAGTCACAGAGTGTGTCATGTAAGCTAAAAGATGTACAAAATTACAAAAAATAATATTTACGAAAGGAGGGTTTCACACCTTGAACTACCACAAAGATGCAGACATAGGACCTAGAATCTTGAATGACCCAAGCTAACCCTGTTGGAATAATCATAAGCATACTAGAGATAAAATGAATAATAAAAATTGTGTGGAAGCTAAATCATAATGAAATGAAAGTTATGGGGAATACCCGTATACTATAACTGAATATATGAAAGTTGAAAGTTTAAATACAAAGAGAAATCAAATTCTAAGACTAAAACTGAAATTAACTATGTATGAACTAAGCCTCTAAACTAACTAGAAATATTGGGACATGTCCCAACTAGATCTAGCAAAACTGAAACTAGAGCTAAAAGTGATAAAGATAAACATGTCACTAGACATGGAAGAATGGGGACTCACCATTGATGCTGCAGAACGGAAGATCGTGAACCGATCTAAGCGTGATCTTGATGTTGACAACCTGAACTTACATCACGAGAAAATACAACACAGTTTATGCATTAACACTTGAAAGGTACTGAGCATGAGGGATAGAATAAAATAGAAATAACGTATAAGTGAATAAAGAAAATAAGCAATAATGTAATCTGAACATGATATAGATGCAGGATACTGATCTAACTGAAGAGAGTGACCAAATTTATAACATGTGGTGAGTCTTAAAATTGTTCTCTTCTAGGTCCTTATTTTAATGTAAAAAGTGTTGTCGATCGTTTATTTTAACTTGATATCTCATATAACTCCTAAGTTTCAGGTATTTGAGGATTTGGTAGGAGCATGAACACTTAGGCTCAAAACGGAGAAAAAGAGCTGAAGAGGCAAAGGTCCGCATCGCCAAACACATTTGGCGATCGGTGTATAGAAAAGCTCCACTATTTGTTACAACAAGTGAGCCTGAAGGAAGTGAATCAAAATGCGATGAAAAGGAGAATCCGGTGCATCGACGATCAGTTTCTCAAAGCACAAGATTTCCGCCATCAATCCAAAACACATAGACAAGAAAATCAATGTGCAAACGATGATGAACCAAACTAAGGGCGATTCGCCGAATCACTCGGCAAATCACGACTAACTCATCCAAAAAGATTCACCCACACCATTCTGAAGTCTATAAATACTACACTCTTTTGTTATTTATATACAATTTGAGAGTGAAACATGACCTTGATATTTTGGTTTTTTAGAAACTTTTGTTCTACGTTTTCTTCAATTGAGATAGTGTTGTGGGTGAGGTTGAGAAAGAAGTTTCTTTATTACCATTTGGAAGTGTGTCTTCTCCATTTATCTTCCTTTGGTTACTAGAAGGTATAATCTCTTTACCCACTTGAATTTCTTATTATTTTAAGTATTTTGATTATTGCTTGATATGATGGCTAAAAGCTCATTCCGTGGGGGTTTGATTTAGCAATATGTTTGATTGACTTTGGTTGTGTCTTGCTTTCTTGTAGCTTAGACTGAATTTTAGTGGTGATTAACCTAGTGGTTGTGGTTTAATCTAATGGGTTTGTAGTTGCAAATAAAAAAACAACGAATATGTTTGAGGCTTGCTCAAGAGAGAGTTCGTGAAACTAAGACCACTAGAATGATCTCATAAGAAGTGGATAGACGAGGTTCATCGTGAGAGGGTGAGCCCTATTCCCATATCCAAGCACTCCCATCAAAAGAGCGAGTGGATAAGGCGTAGGCTTGATAGTTTAGACGAGTGGGTGGCCGAGACTAACCCCTTTGATATGGGTAAGTTGCCCAAGAGGGAACTTGATTTCATCTAAAGCTTAACCAAGTCATCACTGTCTTGCAGAATCAGCTATAAAAGCATGTACCCATCACTTTTATCTTCACATATAGCAATCACACCCCATAAACTCGCTCCCATATTTTATTTCCCTTTAATTTTTTCATTCTACTACTTGTGACAAACAAATATTGATATTTTACACTTTGGTGTCACAAACTAAATTTAATATTTTTTTAATATTATAAATGTCTTAAACTATCACTATTTAGAACGAAATTCTGAGTAGCTACTACTTTCGCTACCACTCTATTAGGACACGATCTCAACCCTTGGTTTATTTACTAGATTCCCTTCTATTCTCAAACACTCAAACTGTAGGCTAGTGTCATTGATCATGAGAAATTAAAAAAAAAAAGCAAAAGAATCAACATGTTGAGACTGAATAGTGACTGTACTGTAAATGTGGTCAATGCAATAGAATATGACTGAGTTATGGGAGCTACTAATAACCGATAATAAAACCATATGATCTAGATCTGGATTCTTATGTATATTCCCCATCAAGAGTACCCAATACACTCGTCCAAAGGTATAGAGGCATGCTGGCATTATCACTTAAATGATGTCCACATAGGGGCCTTACAACCTGCATGGCTAGTAGTTCTGAGATATATGGGTGAATAACCCTAGTAGAATTTGATATTGTGGTACTCCTAATAGATTAAATGATTGACATATTATGACTGAATTTCTGTAATACAGTGGATAGATCAAAACTGACATGAAGACTGAAGATGCAACAATTAATTTGATAATTATGAATTCATCAGTAAGGAATGTATAACTAAATATTGAAATATCTGACCTAACATGTGTTATTAAATAACTAAGTAAATACATATCTAGAGTTCTGGAATTCATGTATGAAATTGAGTAATAACATGATAATCCGAGTTGGAACATTAATTAAACTAGGTCATGATAATCTTTTGAAATTCTAGAAACCATAGGCCTAGTCATGATAAAGGAATCAAGCATCTGACTAAAATCTAGGGACCTAATGGATGAAAAGAATCCACTAGTAAAATCCTACATACCTAGTGATGAATTTCACGAAGAAATATTTTGATTTTGGGGTTGTTACTGATAGAATCTTATTGCATTCTTGAACTAAGGTTTTGTCTCCTCTTTCTTTTCTCTAGGTTCTATATTTCTATGTTTTGATGAAATATTTTACTTTTTTCTAGGCTAAACTAACCAAAATCACGTAATTTAAGGGTCCAGTGAAATAGATAAATACAAAAAGACCCATGACTTAAACTGTTGACGGGCTGACCACGGCCTGTTTCACCAAACGTGAAAGGGACCACGGCCCGTGAAGGTCCCTATGGTCTTAATTTGATCATCTGGTTTTGAATACCTTCTACACGAGTCCCTACCACTGTCCATGTTAAGGACCATGGACCGTAAAGGTCCCCATAGTCCTCACTTAGGCTGAGATCTGGAGACGCAGGTCCAGGTGTCCTACTTCCTAAGCTTCAAGGATGCTCCCACGGGTCGTGTGAAGGACCACGGACCATGGAAGTGCATTTGGTTTTGACATAGTGTGGGAGTCTATAGGCTAGTCTAGCGAGTTCTACTTGTTAGCCTTCTATGGATTACACCAAGACCCGTTGTGAGGACCATGAGTCGTGAAGGTCCTCGTGGTCTTCACTTGGGCGTGGGTATCTAAGGGACTAGCTACACGGGTCCACTGGTTCACTCACCACGTCCTGTGAAGGGTCCCATGGTCTGACGCATCGGCCTAGTGGAGTCCAACTCTACACAGGCAGGTCTAGGGACCGTGGACCCTGTCATGGTCCATGAACCTGTCGTGGTTCACCGCTTCAAGTGAGTTCTGCAAAAGTTTTCATGGGTATGATTTCTGAGGTGTTACAGGAGGTAATAGGACATTATTTTAGTTATGGCGTGTCTCTGGGATATAACTCATAGTCTAAGAGGTACTTGTGTCATACCTAAAAAAAGAGTAGATTATCTTTCCTCCCATAACATAAGTGCATTTATTTTGTGGTAATTATTAATTTTGTTTCCTAGTAAATCAAACTGGACTTTGGAGAAATCTTTTTGGCTTGTAAATTTTAAGCTCATGCAATAACAAGGTACAACACCAATCTTGCCTATCTTGCCTTGTACTAATAGTAATTCTTAAAATCAAGTGTAGTAGACTAGCTGAGTGTATTCGAAATTGTCTAACAAGTCATAGATCCAAGTAGTATTCATCATTCAATGCATTGATTGTAGTAAACCCTAATTCCCTGCACTTTCAAGATCTCTAAAATAGATTCCAAACTTTTTAGTCTCTCATGCAACAATATTTTCAATTGAGACGGTCAACCAGTTTTCAGAGTTATCTTTAATGACACCAGAAACTGGTATGGATTCCATAGAGTTAGAATTTGTTTTGCTACATTTAATGTCGCCCTGATATACCACACCGACACTCTATTAATTTAGAAGCATTTTGAAGGGTAAAAAACTTACAACACAACAAAGTCACAATTGGCCAACACCATGATATATATAGGTGTTACACTACATTATGCATCTATATATATTAATGTATATATGTATCTTCATTAATTTAGTATACAATTCATATCTTTTGAAGTACATGTCTAACACCACTAGACTTTGCTTCTTCCAAACTCAAAATACATGAAAAATTCACACTCTATTACATGTATCTCAAAAACTAAGACACGGAATCAATACTCTAGTTAATAAACTATATTAACAAGTTCAATATTTTAACAATATATTGGTGTCTAACACTTTTTTTTCTAAAGAGTTCATCTTCTAAAAGTAAAAAGGACAATAATTTAATTTTGAATAAAATCAAGTCTCTTAGTCTTCGCTGAAAAAATATTACAAAGAACATAAATACAAAATTCATTTCGGAATTGAATAGATGAAGTGATACAAAACATGTAATAGCTCAATCAACCAATGAATGTATAATATATTCACATATCCATTAATCGTGTTTGTCCTTAAGAATTTTCACGATCATTTCAACGTGCTCTAGACCTGTAATTTTTTTGGAAAACATAGAGCTGAGCATGTAGTACTATTCGTGTTTGCCCATCATGAGTCCTTCAATATTTGTTTACATGGAATTATCCACAATTTGTTTTCCGGAAGAGATCATTTGTTTGTTTATGTTGTTATTAATGGTGATGTTGGGGTATTTATTATTGTTTGGATTGTGCAGGTGTAAGGTGTGTCTTCAGCGATTACTATTTATATATTACCACTTTTATCAAGACATCCTTTCTTTTAATGAATAACCTTGAACTTTAAGGGAAGAAGTGCTAAAGAAAATACCCTTTTATCAAGTTGAAATTAACATTGTTTTGTGATTAAGTGATTTACATAAAATTTCCACCAGAGAGAGAAATTTTTTTTAACTGTGGTTAGTCAATTAAAATTTTACAAATTATTGGATAAATGGAACCAGTTGATTCAAACCTTAAAATGTTTTTAGATATCAGGATAACAGATTATCTTCACTATATTTTTTTCCTCATTGACTGGTTTATGGGAAGTTCAACTAAAAGTTTCCATTTTACAACAATTGGTTTTTATTGCCAGAGGCGTAGAGGATATGGGCAAATGCGTAGGCACAACAATATTCATGAATAGAAATTTTTGGGTTTACAGGTGGGAAGCATGTTTGCTTTAACTATGCATAAGGATTTTGGTGGTATTTTGTTTTAGTTCCACAAGATCTATTAATTTTATAATGAACAGTTAACTGGCTTGTGACTTGTTGAATTGCCAGAAACGAAATTCCGAGAGAGAACAACTAAATCACAAATCATCTAAGGAAGGAAGAGAAAACCTTCTCCATCAATCAAGAGTACATAGTGTATATATTCAGAATGCATAAACAAAATTATCTAGAAATGAAAGAGAAAATATCTCAATAAACCAATGAATGCATATCTATTCAAGATTTCAAAGTCAGGCATATACAAAACTAAATAGGAAGAAGTGGTAATGTGGTATCAATCAGCGATACGATTCAGATGAAATTAGTAACATCCAAGATCTAACAGGAATAATTGAAGATCAAGGGATTCATTCAGTTAAATGAGTCAGGCAATGATTCAAGCCACAAGAGATCAGCTTACAAGGAATAAATTGATTTTCTCTCAGATATCTAATATGGAAATAACTCAGCAATTCAATCAAATAAAATCAATGACTTCTTCATAAAATATCATTTATAAAAATCCCATGGATTTTTTGTAATAGAGTACAGTCAACAAGTTATATACCCTCTCTTAATACTTGTGAACTACACACTTCACTTGAACTTATCATTTACCTTATTATATCTTTTATGAACTATTTGTACACATTTGAGTGATTACTTTCAAAGAAAGAGAAAGAAATAGCTGAGTTAAGGTTATGCAAGTAGAGGTTGTGTTAAAGAAGAAAATGGTGATTTGCATATCATACAGTCTCTCAATTGCAACATTTTGGTAGCACCACCAGTTTTCAACAAGCTCCTTAAGGAAACTCTTGGTAACCCAGGGGAGTGAAGTAGGAACCACATTGGAGGTTTTAAACTAGTCTAAAATATTCTTATCAATTTACTTTCTGGCAGTTACTCTTATTTATAATTGTGATACTAACCTGTGGTACTACCCTCCCAGGCAATCGGTGGTTCCCAAAATATCCCGACTAAAGAACATTATTCCATCATCCCCCCCCCCACCAAATCTTAACTTTTGATTGGTATGAGATCATGTCTAACCAGTAAAGTGTTTAACCACATGTGAGCAAAGATCCAATGGCACATTATCAAATTCTTCATGTTTTACTTCAAGATGGGGATTCTTCAACTCGACCATCACATTTCAAAGGCTAACATTACTCCCACAGGAAAGACAGATTCTGAATACTTGTCTCTTCATATGATCATAAAGCATGGATTATAATCAACAAGGGTCTAAAGCCTATTCCTAGACAAACCAAAAAACATGGTACTAAGAAGCTATTTGATTTTTAATCCTTCAATATCACAAAAGAGTAAAAAGAGGTAATTCAATATTCTAGAGTTATAATGTTGTTATATTGTGCATGAGTAAGCTAAATATGACAAATACTCACATGTGAACCCGCCGAAAGAAGTGTGAGGACAAGCTGAATCGAATTATGCAGGCATCGCCATGGTAAAAAATCTATCTATATCTATCAGTTCTTTCACTAGTTCTGATCTGAATATTCAAAATGGCTGAAGATGAAAACGTAGAATCCATTTCTCGAGATTAGTCAAAATTGTTCTGTGAACCAATGCTTGGACTGGTGTACTCAATGGATACAAGTTAGAAAACTTTTTAGAAGTCTTCCCAAAGCTTGGGAAACTAACGTTGTTATTCTTGAAGATGAAGATTTGCAGAAAATGGTGTACAATAAACTTTGAGGAAACATGATGGCCTATAAACAAAACCATTTTACTATGTACAATAAAGACGAATGTGGCCTGTACAACCAAGACATGCGATGTTGGAGAAGAAGTTGATGATTATCAAGAGGAAGGAACGACCCTCAAAAATCTACCCAACAACTATTCAACAACAATGAATTCAAAAGAAATGATGATCACCTCTACAACTGTGAAAAACTATGATATATCATACAAAACTACCAGAACGGAGAAAGAGAAACAATCGAAATGAAAATCCAAAATGTCACAGAACTTGGTATCAAGGAGCAACAGCTAACGATGATCATGATGAAACAACCAACATATGCTTCATGGAACTAGGGGAAAATAGTGACGTAAGATCTTTCCACTAATCCCTGGTATGATGACTTCCAAATCCTTGGACATGTGTTGCTAATAATTATAGAAAGTTATTGACGAGTACAATAAGATTTCTCAAGAAACAAAGGGTGACGGATTTTTTCTTAAAGCAATTGGGTGAAAGTTGACTTACTAACACAAGAAATGGGGAAATAAAATATAGTTGAACAATATGAAGAAATCTCCTAGTCATAGTTCTGTAAAATCTAATAGAAGTACATCCAACAGGAAAGATATACTAATCGTAGTTCCAGCAGATCGTATAGATCTATATATAATTCCCACTCTCCTTGAAACTTTGTTAAAATTACTTGCTATACTTGTTGTGATCTCGGTAACAAATCTTTTAACTGTAGAAAATATTCTTCTGGAAAGTGGATTTGGAGACCTAAAAGAAACTAATCTTATTACTTTGTAGGAGTATCCTAAGAAAACCTTAAAAGAGAGAATGTGGATACTTGAAAGTGTATGGTTCATACATATGTGCGGAAAGAAAGAAATCGTGAAACCATAAAAAATATTGATGGAGGATATCTTAGATTTGGAGACAATGTTAAAATAAAGTAACCGGAGTTGAGACTTTACTCTCAGTAAATCATGCGATCTAGTGAAAGTATATTTGGTTGAGTGACTCAACCACCTCTAGAATTAGTGAATTTTTTATGCTGAATTCAAGTTCTCACTTTAAATACAACTAGTTGCATCATCAAACATCCTAAGAAAAAGCTCACCCCCATTGGATATCGAGTTATAATATAAATGTTTTGAATAATGTTGATTTTTCATCTCTTACATGTCTTATTACAGTCTAAAGTGATCCTTTGCTATGACATCAAAAGCTTGGACACACAAGTATGCATGCCCTTGAGAAACTATCTGGACTTGATTTAGTCATTGGTTTGCCAAAACTAAAATTTTAGAAAGATCACATTTGTGATGCATGCCAATCGGGTAGGCAAACTCGTTCATTCTTTAAAGTAAAGGATATTATAGGTACATTTAAACCTCTTCAGCTTCTTCACATAAATTGGTTTTGTCCTACTAAAATTGCCAACATTGCAATAAACAATATGCTCATAACTGTTTATGAATTCTAAAGACTTACATGGGTAATTTTCTCACTCAAAAAAATGAAGATTTTGCTAACTTTGAAGTATTTTGTAGAATGTTTCAAAGAGAGGCAATTTATTTAATTACAATCTTCCATAGTGATCATGGTGGTGAATTTAGTCATTGGTTTGCCAAAACTAAAATTTGAGAAAGATCACATTTGTGATGCATGCCAATCGGGTAGACAAACTCGTTCATCCTTTAAAGTACAGGATATTATAGGTACATTTAAACCTCTTGAGCTTCTTCACATGGATTAGTTTTGTCCTACTCAAACTGCCAACATTGCAGGTAAACAATATGCTCGTAACTGTTTATGAATTCTAAAGGTTTACATGGGTAATTTTCTCACTCAAAAAAATGAAGATTTCGCTTACTTTGAAGTATTTTGTAGAAAGTTTCAAAGAAAGGCAAGGTATTTCATTACAATCATCTATAGTGATCATGGTGGTCAATTTGAAAATAAAGCCTTTGAAGAAATCTATGCTCAAAATGGGTTCACCTCAAACTTCTTCTTCTTCACCGATATCACCTCATATAGACGGCGTGGTAGAAGAAATTATCATTACAAGATTACAGCATCCAGAACTTCTGCTAGATCAAAATCTTAATGATCATTTTTGGGTAGAAGCTGTCAGTACTAAAACTAGTCCATATCCTTCATGGTTGGGTCTTGTAAGCCCTACTAAAGAAGACTCCTTATGAACTCTGGAGAGGAAAAAAATCAAACATTACCACTTTCATCCTTTTGGTTGTAAATTCTTCATTCACAATAATGGTAAGAACAATCTTGGTAAGTTTGATGCAAGAAGTGATCGATGAAGGTATTTTCATGGGGTATGCACCCCTTAGCAGGGCTTTCCGAGGTTTTAACAAAAGAACATTAGTGTCAAAGAATATATTCATGTAGTATTTGATGATACTAATCGTAGATTACAGAAACTGTAGCTGGTGATGATGAAATTACTTATCTCAAACCAATTGAAAAAATCCCAAAAGTCACTCTTGAACCTAACACTAACGATTCAGCTATTGTAGAGGTCGAGTCGACATACTACCACATCTGATAAATATAAAATTCTTAGAGAATGGAGACATAACGCCAGCTACACCTGAAATTTTTATTCTCGAAAACCTGATGACAAAATCCAAACAAGGTCTTCACTCATAAAATAGGTTCCTATAGATCTCGTATCTCAAATGGAATCCACACTAATAAATGAAGATTAGGAAGATGAGTCATGGATACAGGAAATGAAAGAAGAACTTGATTAATTTGAAGGAAATCTAGTGTGGACTCTCATTTAAAAACCAAAGAATTTCTCGGTAATCAAAACTAAATTGGTATTTCATAATAAGTTGGATGAAAATGAAAAAGTCATTTGTAACAAGATTGATTGCTCAGGGTTACTCCTAATGGGAAGGTATTGATTACGATTAAACTTTTTCTCATGTATTAAGGTTAGAATACATTCGCATTTTACTTGCATATTCATCATTCAAACTTTTTCAAATATAAGTTTAAAATACCTTTTAAATGGTTTTATAAAAGAAGAAGTGTTTGTTAAACAACCTTTCTGTTTTGAAAATCTCTCTTGCCCTGATCCTGTTTTTAAATTATCTAAAGCTCTCTACAGTCTGAAGCAAGATCCAAAAGCTCTAACCAGAGAGTGGCACTTTTTCTTATTACTATTTTTTTTTAAAGAGGAGGTAAAACTGATACAAATCTTTTTACTCATATGTCTGATGCAAGTTTTTTTTATTGTTCAAAATTTAATGTTAATGCATATAATTTTTGTAAGCCTAAATCACTCTCTATGCGAGAATTATTTTCGAATCTTATGATGAATTTGAAATGATTCTCATATAGAAATCTCCTTCTTACTAGGTCTACAATAAACCAACAGACACAAGATCTTCTCAGTTAAGGTAAGTATGCAAAAGAACTCATTAAGAAGTTTGGAATGGAGGAAGGTAAACGCATTGGGACATCAATGAGTCCCTATACATGCCTAGATACAGACAGAGCAGGCAAAGAGGTCAATGAAAAATTATATCGAGGAATCGTTGTCTTAATCCTCTATCTCAGAGAAAGTCAACTAGATTTAATGTTTAGTGTTTGCAAATGTGCGAGGTTTCATTCTGCACCAATGGAATGTCATCTCATAGTAGTAAAATGCATCATCTTATATCTTATTCGGACCCCCGATATGTCACTATGGTGTACTTTCTATGATTATTTTGAATTAGTTAGTTATTCAGATGTTGACTTTGTAGAGGATAAGAATGATCAAAAAAAAGTAAAAGTGGAACATATCAATTTTTGAGAAAGTCTCTCGCTATCTTGGCATAGCAAGAAGGCAGACTGTCGTTTCCCGTTTCATCAACAACCGATATAAATTATTTAAGCAACTTTAACTTTGTTTTACTCTTTTTACTTTTTTACTTCTACTTTCTTTCAAACACTTCTCTGTTTTCTTCAACTTTTTTAGCTTTTTCCTCTTACTTATTTGATTATAATTCTTATTTCTTCTTTTTTGCTTGCGGTTAGTCTTTTAATCTGTTTGTTTCGCCCTGGTTTTTGTTATTTTTTTCATCATTTCCTTTTTTGTTTTTGCTTTGACGTTGGGATGATCAGATGAGTGCGTTTCTTTGGGTCTTGACTGGCTTGCTGTATATTATTTTTTCTATGTTTCCTGTTCTTTGGGTTTCTTTCTCCTTATTCGTATCTGTGTTATTTATTTTTTTCTTTCTTAGTATCGATGTTTTTTTTTAGGCTGAGTTGTTGGTCTGTTGGGCTAGGGTATTGGCTTATATGTAGCCTGTTGCGGTTTTTTCTAATCGGCCCCATCTCTTCTTCAGATATGTGCTTTATTGTGCCCTTGTATATTTCTTTATTGGTACTCAATTATTTGGAAAAGCACAATTTTTGACCATAATTTATCATATAATGTGTTCCTATTTTTTTGTGATATAGTGCTATCAGTCTTTCTAAATAAATTGTGCATCAATCTAGAGCAAGAATATAGATGTAAAGCATCATTTATTCGCGATCTTGTTGAAAATGGTGATTTCTTTCTTGAATTTATTGATTCAAACCTTTAATTTAAGAAAGACTTTGCTTTCTTACCACTTTCAATTAATGAGTTCCTTCCTCTTTTGGTTTGTTATTATTTGTTATCTCTTGCTCTTTCTTCTTTATTAAGCCAATGGGGGAGAAGGGGGAGAATGGTCTCAAGTCTCTTTGGGATGAAGCGATCAAGTGAGCGGGAGATATATAGCTCAAAGACAAGGGGATTCACAAAGAATCAACATATTTGGGAAGTCTGACTACTTTTTTAAGCTTATGCGCAAATTGTTAATTAGTTGTCAATATCAAAAAGGGAAAGATGGTTAGATCCATAAGATCTGGTTATTCTAATAATGATACATCTAACCGACTTGTGACTTGTGTTACAAGAAAGAAATTCAAGAGAGACAAGTAAAGCAAAATCATCTAAGGAAGGAAAGAGAAAATCTGCTCAATCAATCAAAAAGTACAGAATATATTCAAGATTGCAGAACAAATTATCTCAGGGAGGAAAGAGAAAATGTTCTCATTCAATCAAGGAATATAGAATATATACAAGATTGCAAAGCAAAAAATATACAACAACAAAATAAGGAAACAGATAATGTATATCAATAAAGGTATACATTCAAGATAGCAAGATCACTTATCATCCAAGACTATAAGGAAGAAATTGAAATCAAGGGACGCATTCAAGTTAAACGAGATCAGCCAAAGATTCAAGACCACAAGAAGATCATCATAAAAGGAATAAATCGATTTGCACTTGCACATTTTTGATATGTACATGACTCATCAAATCAATAATAATAAAATTAAGGACTTCCCTTGCAAAGATCCTTTATTAAACTCCTTGGGTTTCCCGAAAAGAAAAAGTCCTCCAAAATCTGATAAAAAAACCTCCTATTGACTTAGTTTGTGAAGTACGCACTTCACTTGAACTTATAATTTTAATCTTCTTTTCTCTTTCATCCTAAAAATTTGTCACTTGAGTGAGTAATTGACTAGAAAGATAAGAAAGATCTGAGGTAGTTTATTCATTGGAGTTGCGTCAAGAGAAGATGTGATTTGGCAGTGACCTTCTTTTATACTGGTAATACTAACCTTGGAAGGCGATCGATTAAAAGAATTTTAATTCACCCCCCCCCACCCTATACACACACACACACACACACTCGTAATTTAAATTTGAGAAACAAGTTTTATTCCTTTCACAGCAAATGTCCAACTTGAAGTGAATATTCTAAAAATAACATGGAATGAAGCTCTTAATTTTGCTCACAAGGCTTGTTGGTTGTCACGACCCAAAGTGAGCCTCGAGTGGCACCCACATTTACTCTCCTATGTGAGCAACAACCCACTAATCCCAACATTTCAACATATAACAGACAATAAATGTGAAAGACTTAAAACTCTTAACGAAATCAATTCAATAACTTCGAAAATTTATCACTTACTGTCCCCAAACCGGAAGTCATCATCACAATTACGTCTATCCTCAATTACTAAATCTAGAGTATCTAAGAAACTAAAATAAGTAAAAGAGATGGTCCATGGTCCGAACTTCAAGACATCAAGACATGAGGAAGAATCCAGTCCGAGCTAGGCACAATGCGCACCCTAAATCTGATTATGCTGAAGTCTGGCTAGAGTTGCGGTTGAGTCAAGTCATGGCAACCTTTGCTTCACTCTCCCACAAATAACAGAAAGAAACATACAAGTAGGGGTCATTACAAACACAAGTTGAGTAGGATCATCGGCCAACTCAAAATAGAAAATAATAATTTTCAGATATAACAATAAATCAACTAATATCTTAACAGGTTAACAACACATGTCCATAACCTTGGCCATAACACCAAAAGCACTCTATGAGGACTCAATCCTCCACATCCATACCCCTTTGGGACACCAGGTTCTTTTAGATTGATACTTAACATATTACAAGATTCCATCATTCTTTACTCCTGGTGTCGGAACGTACACTCCGATCCGCTACTATCCTGTTGTCGGAACGTGCACGCCGAGTCCATTACTACTATCCTTGTGTCGGAATGTGACACCCGATCCACTACTACTAATCCTGGTGTCGGAACGTGACACCCGATCCAATACTCTAATCCTTGTGGCGGAACGTGACCCCGATCCTAAACTTCATTCTTTTAGTTCATCAGCCTTCTTTTATACCAATGCAATCATCATTACAAAAGAGGGTTTTAGTTTGAAACCTCAACAACCTTATCTTTCCAACCCATTACATTACATATCACATCATGCAAGCATACAATTAAACATAGATAGAAGACTTTACGATACTCACCCAATACATATCATTCGCTATTAAGAGTTTACTATGAAATATCCATAAACCCAATACCCTTAACTCCACCGCAGAATTCGTGATCACATAAGGTTACTCCCAAAATCTTCTCTTTCCCCTTCGTTCTCTCTCTCTCGCTCGGTTCTTTCTTCTCTTCCTCCTCTTCTCAGCCCTCTCTCTCTCTGTTCTTTCTATTTTTCTTATTCAAACCCTTTTTTCTTTTAACCTAATTGTCATAAATCAAGTAATAAAGATTGATAAAAATAACCCACTATTTATTTCAAGGTTATCTTCATTTAACCCAAAGATATTGACTTATTTTAACATTTAAACCACTAAAACTTTATATAATTATAAGCAGGACATCCAAACGCCCCTTAAACACATTTACTAGAAATCCCGACCCCTCAACGGTTGACGCAGCCTTGTGACGGTCCTTCGTGCCTACGACGGTCCGTCCTACAGATTCTTAACAGCGTTCAGAGACTCAAATTATTAAGAGTCCTGTGACGGGACCGTCAATCCCTGCTACGGTCCGTCACCGCATCCTGTGTTGACGTTCCAGAGAGTCGTCTCAGTACCCAAAATTTTTGATTCTAAGTGTTTTTGGACGAGAACCCCCCTCTACCGGTCCGTCGTTGGGATCGTACTTAGACAAGTTATTACCAGAAATAAACTCTACTGCTCAAAATGACTAAAACAGGTCCTGTTAACATTGGGTACTTTTAAATTCAAATGCAACTCATATATCTAAAAAGTAAATTTACTACACCTAGATTACTAATGCTTTTGTGGCAAATTTCTTGACTTCATCTCTTGAGCACAAGTTCCTTATTGAGGACGGAGTATGTTGTTATGAATAAGCCCCTTCCACACAATACTAACCAATATATCACACGAGAGATATTAGGAAAAGTAGGCCCCATAACCAGCATCAAGTTTAGTCCTTCCCAAGATAACTTTGGAATTTACATTACAGTGAGGAATCGTTAGATAAGCAACACATCTCTATTAGCAACCATCGTGATTTTTGCAAGAAACCATTTTGCATTTATATCCCCACTTTCTAACATCTAAGAATCTCATCTCCCTTATAAAAATTTTTTATCATTCCCCTAGTTCTCACAATTAAATATCCTTTCCACTTAAAATAACACATAACTCTGTAAAAGAAACAGGTTTTTTGCTGTGTCCTTTAGTTTTTTTTTTTTTTTTGGGTAGCACTGTCGAAGTAATTTTCAAACAACTCTTTTTTGCTCCGTAAGTGCACACATATTCTGGATTACTTCACCACATTAGCACATTTTCATAGATTTATTGTTCATTTCACCTTCTCCTTTACCTGAACTCCTCCCTTGACTAGATTATAATTAAAGTAGATCCTTTTTCAATTCAACTCCTTCTTTAGACTACTTCTTCAAATCACATTGACTTATCTTTGTATGTCGTCAAACGTAGCAACATACTAGCCATAACTAACGTGAAGATTTCTACTTTAAGTGAGACTCCTTCTTCAATTAAAACTCCTTGCGTCATTAGACTCCTTCTTCAAATCGAACTCATTGATTTTTTCTCTTCAATTCATTATATGTTTATTTCCTTGGGTTTTCTCACGAAATTAACATCATCTATTTCTTTTATTTTTGCACTTTTATCTTCTATTTTTTGAAATTTTTCCTGAATTCAACTACTCGTGATAGTATACATTTGGACGACGTGGACTGGCATGTTTTTTCTTTCTTTGTTAATCATTAAAACTGCGTAAATCCCAACAATATCATTGTAGCCTTTATTATTATTTTTGTTCCAAGTATATTGCGGTCCATGGGACATGCATTTACAGAAACTACATGTTCTTTTCTTATCACAACAATGTCCACCGTGAAGTGAACTATGATGTCACACTACACAAATCTTTGAATGGAGCTCTTGATTTTCTCGCAAGGGACTTTTTAGTGATTGTCATCAAATGCACTTCATCAATCTAAAAGTCAATGTAACTATACCTAGATTACTAATGCTTTTGTTGGCAAGATTTCTTGATTTGAAGCTTGAGGACAAGGCTCTTAATGAGGGCAGAAGTATTTTTATAAATATATCCTATCCCAAAAACCATACTAACAAATATATAACATGAACAGATATTGGGACAAGTAGGACCAATACAAGAAACAAGGTTAGGCCTTTCACAAAGGATAATTTCATATTTACTCTACATTCAATCAGTATTCCTATATTTTTGTTTAGGCTTTTGCTTATTGAGTTGTTACATTTAGTTTTTGGATTTTGTTATTTGAAGTTCTGATGATTTGACAAAACTTAGGGACCTTGTAAAGGTACCTGGTTCTTAGCTCCAACTGCTTTTTGACTGCCAGCTGGAGAAAGTACAAATAGTTGGTGCAAGGTTCAAACAGAGTCAGAAGCATCATAAATCTTAACTAATGGCATGGGTTTAAGGATAGTGACCTTTATATACAAGGAAAACATCTTCATACACTTCACTTAGTTTTTGCAACTCGAAAAAGCATATTTGAGAACTTTTTTAAAGGATTAGAAAATCAAGAAGAAGAAATACTCCAAACAACTCAAGCTCAAGAGAACATAGTGCGTAGTTGTTTAGAAATACTTTCTTCCGATCTTACATTGTGAACTGATCCTAAAACTATAAAGGAATCAGTGTGGTTTGATCTGGAAATTCTAAGTTAGTTAGATAAACTAATTTACTGGGAAACTTGTGAGTTGCTTAGAAAATTATAAATCATTAGTAGGTTGATGTTTTAGTTGCTATCCTTAAGATTCTTGAAAATCCTAAGTTGTCTAGTGTGAAGCTTAGTAGGTAAGTAATATAATACTTGGCTCATGAAGCATAGAGTTATTGCTTGATAGTGAGATAAAAAAAATTCGCACATTTTGTGTAACCAGTTTCTTTGCTTGTCGTGAAGATTTAGTGAAATAGTATTGAATCCTGTGGATACGTCGTGGTTTTACTTTCTTGAGCGAGAGGTTTCACGTAAAACTCCTTGTGTCACAAACTCTGCATTTACTTACAGCTATTACATTTTCGTGTTGTCAAGGGACCTGTACCATTACTTGTTGTGGATCCGACAATTGTAACCAGGTCGTCTTATAGCAGGACTCTCTATCTGGTTGGGAATACCGAGAGAAGTGATTCTTGTTCTAGAATGGCTACTCCACGTAATCTAGAAGAGGGTCCGTCTTTGACTCGACCTCCGCGTTCATGGCCCCTTCTATATTGGTGTAAAGTTAGAAATGCATGATTCCCTTATGTTAAAAGATAGTGAATTGTGGGACAATCGTCTTAGATGGACCAATTATTCCACGTGTGAAGAAAAAATGGTGAAATCACTAGACTTGTTTCCACTCCCAGAATAAAATTGATGAAGCTGGCAGAAAGAGATGAAAAAAAGTCTATAAGCGAAAGAAGTTTGCTTGTCTTGGTATAGGTTTACTGGAGTTTTAATTTTGTCTCAGCTTGTGAATTAGAAAGGAGATTTGGGATTGCTTTGGAAATAGATCATGAGGAACTGAACCAGTAAAAGAGTCCAAAGTTGATTGCTACCTCTGCAGTAATGAAACATTTCAATGAAAGAAGAGAAAACTTTCATTGAGATGTTCACCAAACTGTCATCAATCACGAATGAGTTCAGAAGTCTTAGAGAATCCATCAGTATGATCAAGCAGGTCAGGAAAGTTTTTCAAATCCTTCCCAAGTCATGGGAAAGAAACGTAGATGCCATTACTGAAACAAAGGATCTCAAGGTTCTTACAATGGATGATTTTATCGGAAATCTCAAGACTCATGAGATGAACCGAAGTTATGATCAGTCAAAGCAGGAAGCCAAGAAGGATACGGCTTTAATGCTGAAATACAGGCATGAAGAAGACTCCAGTGAAGATGATGATATGGCTTTCCTCATCAAATGGTTTCAGAATATTGTGAGGAAAAACAAGGGATTCAAAAAGGGATCAAATGTTCCACAAACTCCAACTCCAAATGATACCTGACACAAGTGAGAAAAGGCTAGACATTTTATAAAAGAGTGTCCATTGCTCAAAGCTGAAAATAAAGAATATCAAAGACCGAGAGGCGAGAAAGAAAAGTGGAGGGACCTGGTACTTGATAAAAATGATCGAAAAGCTGCAGCTAATTATGTGTTCAAGTAAGCTCTTGCTGCATGGGAGATTCTTCAAGTGATTCAGAATACTCTGATGAAACCAATGATGCATTAATGATGGTGGTTCAAGATGTAGATAATATATTCAATGAAATGTTTTCTTTCATGGCTAAGTCAGATGATGAAGATGATGAGAATAAGGTAACTATTCGTGATTTTAAGTAAAATCGTAATACTTATTCTCTTAAAAGACTGAGAAAATTAGCAAATGTTTTGATTGATGGTGTGATTGAGTTAACTTCTAAAAGAGATTCCATGAATGTTGAGTTTGAAAGTTTAAATCAAAACAGAGATAAAATGGTGTGAACCACTGTTCACTAATTAAATACAAAATGACTGTTTTAGATCTGACAACTAAAGTCAAAACCAATTGCATCAGATACTGAGAAGTCCCTGAAAAACAGAAAGGAAGTCTATTGTTTACAAAGTTTACTCCTATACAAACTTTTTGGCTTTTGGAAAGAGTAATTGTAACGACTTGTTTAGTCTTTTGAGAGTATATTTATTTCTAGTAATAACTGTCTGGGTCGACGGATCCCACGACGAACCGTCACATGGGCGGCGACGGACTCGTCGAGGGTGTCTCGTCTTAAAACACTTAGATCTGAAAATTTGAGTACTGAGAATCGACTCTATGAACGTCACGACGGAATGGCAACTCTTCCCCAGATTGGAGTTTCTGAACTCTGACGACTCGCAGGACTGACCTCAAGTCGTGACGGACGTCACAGGCTGCGTACCCCTGACTGGGTGGATTTCTGTTTAAAAGTTTCTTAAGGGGCGTTTTGGACTATTCATGCTTATAATTATAAATTAGTGGATTAAATGTTAATAATTCAATTACGTGGGGGTTAAAGAGATACCCGTTGAAATAGAAAGTGGGTTATTTTTTATCATCGTTTCTACTTAAGACTATTACAATTAGGGTAAAATAAAAGGGTTTGAATACGAAAAAATAGAAAGAAGAGAGGGACGCACGAGCGAGAGAAGAGAGAGAACGACGAGGAAGCGAAAACCTTGAGGAGTAGCTTGCTTTATCATATTCTTCGGAGGTAGTTATGTTTATGCTAATTTTCATATTAAACTATAATGGCGAATGATATGTATTGGGTAATATTGTGAATTCCTTCTCTAAATCTTATTGTATGCTTCTTCATGCTTGATTATGTTCTGTAATGTTTGGAAATTAGGCTAATGATCTTAACCATAAACCCTCTCTGTAAATGATGATGCTTTGGTATAAAGAAGCTTGATGAACTAAAAGAATGAGTTAGTGGATCGGGTGTCACGTTCCGACACAGGATAGTAAGTAGGGATCGGGTGTCACGTTCCGCCCATATAGTCGTAATGGGGATCAGGTGTCACTTCCGACCCAGGATAGTAGTAATGGATCGGGTGTCAGCGTTCCGAACCAGGATATTAGTTAATCGATCGGGTTTCACGTTCCGACAACCTAGGATAAGAGGATCAGAGTGTCCACGTTCCGCACAGGATATAAAAAGAAATGAATCTTGAGACGCATGTTAATATACTCAATTAAAGAACCTATTTTCCCAAATGAGTATGGTGAGGAGGAATAGTCCTCTAGTTGTGCTTGGGTTGGTGGCCAATAGTTATGGTACTTGTTGTTATTACTGTTTTTTTTTAGTATGGGTTATCGATTTATGTGTATCGATATATATTGCTTTCTATTTGTAGTTGGCCGATGATACCTACTCAGTACTTGTGTGTTGTACTGACCCCTACTTTTATGTTTTCTTTCTTGTTATTTTGGAGTGCATCAAAACGGACCATCGACTTCGACTCAACCTCAACTCTAGCCAGACTTCAGCATAATCAATTTCCGGGTGAGGCTATTGTTTCCTAGCTCGGACTGGATTCGTCCTTCGCGTCTTGATGTCCTTGAAGTTCGGACATGGACCATCTCTTTTTACTTACTTTTAGTTTTCTTAGATACTCTTAATTTAGTAATTTGAGGATAGATTTTCTGTGATGATGACTTCCAGGTTTTGGGGATAGTAATTTATCACTTATTTGAAGTAATTTAATTGCTTTCGTTAATGAGTTTTAAGTCTTCTCGCATTATTTTCTGTTTCTTATGGTTGAAATGTTGGGATTAGATTGGTTTGTTCGCTCACACTAGTAGGGTAAGTGTGAGTGGCCACTCGCGTCTCGTTTTGGGGTCGTGACAACTTGGTATCATAGCATTGTTTCGTTGGTCTCATCACACAAAACGATCTAGTAGAGTCTTGCGGAATGTGGTAGGGGGACGCCTTTACTTTTCTTTTGAGAGGCTATAGGACTTTAGGAAAAAATCCATTCCTTCTTTCTTTTCGTGCTATACTTGGACCAATTGGTATCTAGTGATACAAATTCGGTATTGACCATCTCACTCTATTTTGCAGATGTTAGAACTAGAGCACCAACTGCTCCAACCCATCACCGGCAGAGACAAAGCGCTAGAGCCAGCCACTCTGGGGCTGTAGTCTCAAAGAGGAGCAGTGACAGAGCCGTGGTAGAGGTCGCGGGAGACGTCCCTAGAGGAAGAGGGACAACACCAAGCCCATCTAGTACTAGGCGTGACTCCTCCAACCGACTGAGGAAGTATAAGAGAGGGTGAGGAAGCGAGAATGAGCAAGTGCATAATGAGGATTACCACCCCAACCTACACCCCATAGATGTTAATCAGGTTCTGCTTATTTTAGCGGGGTATGTTTTATTATCTGATCAGAGGTCCCGACACCTCCAGTGTTTTCTACCTAGCACCTCAGGTGCTCTGGGAGTAACAGGCATGCAGCTGTTGTGGCTCCTTGCATGGATGCCTCATTGGAATATGCACTTTTCCCTCGATTGACTACAGGCCTCTAATGACAAGTGATCAGCACGAACCTTTTTCAGTAAGTTCTTGAATAGAAACCTCCCGTCTTCAAGGGTGCTGAATCTGAGGATGTCCTATTGATTTTCTGGTCATTGTCATGAACTACTACACAAGATGGTCATAGTAGACGATTTGGCCGTCGAATTGGAACCTATCAAATTTCAGGGGAAATTCCAACTGTGGGGCGATCGTATGTTGATTGTCAACCAGCCAAGCACCACCTATGACATGGGCATCATTCTCTAGCTTGTTTTATGGGACGTATATACCCAGGACTTTGAGGCTGGAAGAGAGATGAGTTCTTGAGCCAGAGCAAGGCAGGATTTCCGCTTACACTGCGTATTAGGCTAAGTTTCGTGCATATCTAGGTATGCCACCCAGCGTTGCTTCAGTCCACAAGAGCGGATTTCGCCTTTTGTGAAGGGATTGAGTCAGATTGCATATTCCACAGCCTTACAACAGTTATCTACTGAGCAAATCCTTTCAGGAAGTGGTAAGAACTTTTGATAGAGGTGGATGGAGGGAATCCCGATGTGACTTCACCAGACATCAGCAACTAAGAGTTTCGCAGGGAGGTGATTTTAATTGGTTCTTACTTCAGAGAGGTCCTTTCCATGACGTTATCCATCCACCCACCTATTCAGTATTCACCTACAGGTTTGTAGCTTGGGGTCCACCTGCATACCGTCACATTTATCTGAGTTTTTGAGGTTATCCCCACTCCCCGTCGTTCTCACAAAGATCCTATGCTTTGACGAACCCAGAGAGTTTCTGGATGTGGGGAAATTGGACAGATTAAGATCTTTTTAAAACAGAGTTAACAGACCCCCAATATTCAGAGGTATAAGGTGGTCATTGAAGATGCCAGCATTCTGGGAGGACGTGGTTTTCAAGGAAATGGTGGTCACCAACTACCCGGGGTGGCGGCAAGCAGAGCGACTGCAAAGCACAACATGGTGGGGCAACGGGCAACAGTGGATATGGCCTTGTTTACGCTTTCCCTGGGCGATCGGAAGCGAGACATCTATGTTGTTATCACAAGGGAATCTTTTGGTTTTGTGATTGCATGGCTTCGTATTTAATTTGATCCTGGCTTCCACATTTTCAATAGTAATCTCCTCATTTGTGACTGGTCTACTTTACATTGTGAATTGCTTGACATGCTGTTCGTGTTTCTATCTCCGGTGGGTGGAGTCTAGTTAAAATAGTTGAAAAGGGTATAGGAGGTGTTGTCTTGGTGACTTTGTGGGAGTAATACGTCAGTGTAGACTTGGTTATCTTATAATGGTTTATTCGATGTAATTCTGGGTATGACTTGTCTTTCTCTCCAAACTTTTTAATCTTAGATTGTATGGCCAAAACGTGACGTTGGCCAAGCTGGGGACAAGACCCGTAGTTAGTGGCGATGGTGACTACACTTCCACGCCAGTTCGTACATCTCCTTTCTTGCTCGCCCTTTCTTCGTGCTTAAGAGATGGTTAGTAAAGGGTGTTTTATCTTTCTTGGCACACCTCAGGACGAATTCTACCCAGTACCTTGATTGAGTCCGTTTCTATAGTCCGTGAGTTTTTCTGTATGTGTTTCCTCCTGCAACCTTCCTGGTATGGCCACCCAGATAGAGATATTGACTTGTGCCCACTTCTGATCTGGAACCAACACCGGTACTCGCCCCATTTACGATACCATACCACCCTTATGGATGGCTCCCGCGAGTTAAGAAGTTAAAGGCCCAACTTCAAGATTTGTTGGGGAACGGGCTTCATTCGACCGAGGCGCTTCGCCCTGGGGGTGCTCCTATTTTATTTGTGAAGAAGAAGGATGAGTTTCGGATGTCCTAGACTACAGAACTGCATAAAGTCTGTTAAGAACAAGTATCCTCTTCCTCGCATTGATGATTTTGTTCGACCAGTACAATTGCTGTACTTCTGAAAAATCGACTTGAGATCCTGGTATCATCATTTGACAATACGGGCGCAGATGTGCCCCAAGACCGCTTTTCGAACCAGGTATGAGGCCTTATGAATTCTTAGTAAATGTCTATATTGGACCTTATAATGCCCCCGCTGCTTTCATGAGTCTGATGAACGGGATTTTTAAGCCATATCTGGATCTCTTTGTCATTGTGTTTATTGATGATATACTGGTATAGGCTCAAGCGGCAGGAAGAACATGAGGAGACTTGATAATGTTCATTGGAAATGTGAGGGAGAAAATTTTATGTCAAAAAGATTCTCTAGTGTGAGTTTTGGATAGATTCGTGCCTTCTTGGGGCATGTGGTATCTAGGAATGGATTGATGGTGGATACTTCCAAGATTGAAGTAGTAAGATTTGGTAATGACCTACTAATTTTACAGAGGTAAGGAGCTTCGTTGGTTTAGCTAGCTACTAACCGTCGATTTGTCAAGGATTTTCTTCGTTCTCCCGACTGACAAATTTGACTAAGGCGCAGAGTGTTTCCTTTTTATGGTCGGGCGAATGTGACGAAAGTTTTCAGCAACTCAAGACCTTGTTTGAGTACTGCACGCAATTCTCTACCCCTGCCAGTGGAAGGTAAGAATTTCATTGTTTATTGGATGCATACTATTCTGGTTGGGGTGCAGTGCTTCTTCAAGCGAGAATAAAATTGCTTATGCCTAGAGGCAACCTAAAGGTGCCTGAACGTATATCTGACCCACGATTTTGGAGTTGGATGCAGTAGTGTTTGCATTACAGCAATGGAGAATTATCATATGGGGTTAATGTGAAGTCTATACAGATCTCGTAGTTACTACAGTATAATCTTTTACTTCAGAAATATTGAATTAGATAGAGTAGATGGATGGAACTACTGAAGGACTATGTATCACTATCTTGTATCCATCCGGGAAAAGCTACTGTGTAGCAATGCTTTAGTAGAAAGCAGGGAGCATGGGAATCCTAGCCCATTTGCAGGTTCTAGACACCAATTGGTCTAAGAGGTTCAGACTTGGCTAATGACTTATGAGGCCTAGAAGTAAATGAGACGTGAGAATTTTTGGCAGTGTGGAAGCAAGAATCTTCCTTCTTGATAAGATTAGAGGAAAGGCAGTTTACCGATGAGAACCTGATCCGGATCCGAGATAGGTTTGCGAGGAGAGGCCTAAAGAAGCAAAAATTTATGAGGAAGGTGTTTTGAGAATTAATGGGAGGGTTTTGTGTACCCCGTTTCGAACGATTTGCCCTTCACACTATTCTTACAGGGGCTCATAGTTCCAAGGTTTCTATACTCCTATTGCAACAAGATGTATCAGTGATCTCAGCAACATTTTGGTTGAGTAGGATGAAGCGTGCATTGTTGATTTTTTTGCTCAATTGCCCAAATTGTCAGCAGATCAAGGTATGAACACCAGAGGCCTGGAGGGACCTTCAGAGAATGCCCATTCCTGAATGGAAGTGGGAGAAAATGGGGCATGGTCTTCATGGTTGGGTCTTCCAAGACCTGGTAAGTAGACTCCATTGGGTATTGTTGTACCGATGTACTAAGTCTGCTCATTTCATTCCGGTCAAGGTGACGTATAAGCAAGAAGTTAGCCAAACTTTACATCTCAGAAATTGGTTCGATTGCAATTGAGTTTTCCATTTTTTTTTTTCCATCATCTCAGATAGAGGTACGCAGTTTACTTCTAAGTTTTGGAGAACATTGCATGCTGAATTAGGTTTCTAGGTTGGACCTTAGTACTTGCATTCACCTCATACCGATGTCAGTGACTGAGCGAACGATTCAGGTGTTGAAGATATGGCTTCGTGCCTGTGTGGATAGAATTTGGTGTTCATTGGGACAACTTCTTTACCCTTAGCAGAGTTCCCATAAAATAATAGCTATTACTCAAGTATTGATCATAGACCCTTTTGAGGCACTGTATGGGAGAGATGAGGTCTCCCCATTGGGTTGTTTGATGCATTTAGTTAGACCTTGGGGTACTAACCTTCTGAGGGAATATTCGAGAAAGCGAATTCATTCAAGAAAATCTTTTAGCGGCTCCAAAGTAGCAGAAAAATACCGCAATCGAAAGGTTAGCGACTGTGGAGTTCATGGAGGGACAAGTCTTACTGAAGGTTTCACCCATGAAAGGGGTGATGCGGTTTGGTAAGCTCGGTAAGCTTAGTCCGAGGTATATTGGTCCATTTGAATTTCTGAGCACGGGGGGAGGTACGTAATTAATTAGCCTTGCCCCCTACTGTCAGGCTGGCAACCCAGTATTTTCAGATGTCTATGCTGAAAAGATACCATGGGGATGGAAACTACATTATTTGTTGGGATTCAGTTCTTTTGATAGACTTTTGTCTATGAGGAGAGCCTGTTGCCAGTTCTGGATAGATAAATCAATCCTCAAGTTGAGATCAAGGGACATTGCATCCATCAATTTCAAATTTTGAAAAGAATCGACAGTTGAAGAGTCCACTTGGGAAAAGGGAGGCTGAATGCAAGAACATACCCGCACCTATTTACAATTCAGGTCCTCCTTTTCGGCCTATGTTTTTCTTCTTGTGATCGTTCGAGGACGACGAAATGGGTAAATGGTATCTATTGTAACGACCTGTTTAGTCGTTTTTTGGTAGTAGATTTCATTTTCTAGTAATAACTGTCTAGGTCGACGATCCCACGACGACGTCAAAGGGCGCGATCGGACCATCGAGGGTGTCACGTTCAAAACAACTAGATCATTAAATTTGAGTACGAGATCGACTCTCTGAGTCCGACGGAATGGCACGACGGACCGTCACCAATCTTCCACAGAATTGAATTTCTGAACTTATGACGACTCAGCAGTACGGCCGTCCACGTCGTGACGGACCGTCACAACTGGCTGCGTAACCCTGACTCGGTCGGAATTCTGTTAAAAGTTTTAAGGGGCAGTTTGGACTATTCATGCTTATAATTATAAGTTAGTGTTATGTTAATAATTCAATACGTGGGGTTAAAAAGGAGCATAACCTTGAATAACAAGTGGGTTATTTTTATCATCTTTTATACTAATTATCTACAATTCGGGTAAAAAAAAGGGTTGAATAAGAAAAATAGAAGAAGAGAGGGACCAAGGAGCGAGAGAAGAGAGAGAACGAAGCAGGAAAGCAAAGACCTTGCGGAGTAAGCTTGCTTGATCACGATTCTTCGTTGGGTAGTGTTATGGTTGATGCCTATTTCATAGTAAACTCTTAATAGCGAATGATATGTATTGGGTCAGTATGTAAAACTTCCTATATGGCCCCTTTTAATTGTTTAGCCTTGTATGATGTGATTATGTATATGTATTGTTTGGTAAAGAATTGATGCTATATGAATCTTAACCTAAAAACCCTCCTCTGTTAATGATGTCCTTGTTATAAAAGAATGCTTGATAACTAAAAATAATGAGGTTAGTGGATCGGTGTCCGTTCCGAACACCCAGTATAGTGTAGTGGATCGGGTGTCACGTTCCGACACTAGATAGAGTAAATGGATCGGGTGTCACGTTTCTACACCAGGATAGTAGTAATGATCGGGTGTCACTTTCATTCGACACCAGGATAGTAGTAATTCGATCGGTGTCACTTCCGACCCAATGACATGAAATGGGGTGACGGGAAGGGGGATATTAGAGGATCATATTTCACGTCGCCACCATGATATACACAAGAAATGAATCTTGACAGTGCATTTTAATATACTCCGATTTAAAGACCTATTCCCCAATGAGTATGTGAGGAGGCATGTGTCCCATAGTTGTGCTTGGGTGGTTGTCCAATAGTTATGTACTTGTTGTTGTTGTCTGTTGAGTATGGTAGTCGATTTTATGTTATTCATCCTGATATGATATTGCTTTCTATTTTGAGTTGGCCGATGATACCTACTCAGTACTTGTGTTTTGTACGACCCCTACTTGGTATTTTCTTCTTTCTGTTTATTTGTGGATAGCATGCAAACCTTAACCATCGACTTCGATCAACTGCAACTCTAGCCATACTTCAGCATAATCAGATTTCGGGTGAGCTAATTGTTTCCTATACGGACGTAGATTCTTTCTTCGGCGTCTTGATGTCTTGAATTTCGACATTGCCCATCCTTTTCCCTTATTTTAGTTTCTTAGATACTCTTAGATTTAGTAATTTGAGGATAGTATTTTCCTTGTGATGAGACTTCCAGGTTTTGGGATAGTAAATTGATAAATTTTAGAAGTTATTTAATTGATTTTGTTTAATGAGTTTTAAGTCTCTCATTTATTTTCTGTTATTATGGAGAAATGTGTGGATTGAATTGGTTGTTCGCTCACATAGTAGGGTAATGTGGGTGCCACTCGCGCTTCGTTTTGGTCGTGACAGTAATTGCCTAGAGAAGATATTGCCAAACTTAAGGATGAACTCCGAAAATTCCCTTAAATGGAATCAATCCCAAGTTCTACTTTCAAATGAGACAATCAAAGCAACTACAACAAAAAGGGTTTAGGATCTTGAATATTACTCCTCCTTTCAAATCGTCACATAAAAAAAAAACAGCAATAATGTATTTATGTCTGATAATTTGCTATGTCTTCACTATTGTAGAAATGGGACTTTAAAAACGGAATGTACAGCCTGGAAAGAGTCACATGAAAGACTCTCAAATTTTACAGAAAAAGAAAAGGATTTAGAAAGGGGGACCTGGTCCTGCTCAAAAGCTTTTGATAAAAAACAATCTAAAATTACCTCAATGGGAAAGAAACACCTTGATTACTCCTTTATCTGCCTACTGGTAACTCAAAATGAAATGGGTTCCCAAGTCCAATAAGTGATTATTTTTGCACGTGAGTGAGAGAAGTAGCAGTCGATGTTGGTACATGGATAGTGGATGCTCCAAACATATGAATGGAGATACAAAAACTTCCTCTCGCTCAAGGCACTTCAAGGTAGAGGTGTCTCTTTTGGTGATGCAAAGAAGGGGTATATTTTAGGTGTTGGTAAAGTGGGAAAAAACTCTTGAAGAATCCATTGATAATGTGCACCATGTCAGTGGGTTGAAATACAGTCCTTTAGTGTATCTCAATTTTTGACAAAGGAAATGAAGTAACGTTCATCATCTGGAATGTACTGTAGTTAAATGACTACAAAAGAGGTATTCTCACACTCAAAGATGGTAAAAACCCCGTATGTGGCAAACTTAGAAGCATGTCATGAATGATCTAACATGTTTAAGTGCTCAGAATGAAAATAACTGATCTGTGGCCTGTCGGACTAGGTCATGTGATCTCATATATTGAATAAGTTGTTTTCTAAAGACCGGTACTGAGTCTGCCAAAGCGGAATTTTGGAAAGTAAAAATTATGAAGCGTGTGTAAAAGGAAACAAATCAGAACGTCCTTCAGTCAAGAAGCATTTGAACCTGCAGCAGAGTATTGAAGCTGTTGCACATGGATTTATGTGGACCCTTAAAATTTCAAAGTAGAAGTGAAAAGAAATACATTCTGGTGATAGTTGATGATTACTCAAGGTTCACATAGACAAGGTTTTTAAGATCAAAGGCAGAAACACCAAATGAATTGATAGTGTTTTTCAAAAGATTCAAACAAAATTGGATCAAGTGATAGCTGGGATCAGTTCTGATCATGGAACTGAGTTTGAAAACTAAAAAGTTGATCAATTCTGTTTTAAAAATGTCATAAGCCACAACTTCTCAGCTCCAAGAACTCCTCAGAAAAACAGTGTAGTGCAAAAGGAAAAACAGAACCTTGTTAAACATTGCAAGAACCATGATTATTGAGTCTAATCTTCCATAAATTTTTTGGGATGAGGCAGTCAACACATCATGCCATGTCACAAACAGATGTTTCATAAGGTTATTGCTGAATAAGATTCCCTATGAACTACTCCACAACAGGAAACCTATGTTGAGCTATCTTAAGGCATTTGAATTTAAGTGTTTTGTCTTCAAAAATGGTAGAGATGATCTTGAAATGTTTGATCCTAGAAGTGATGAAGGAGTTGTTTTAGGATACTCTTCATCGAGTAAGGCATAAAAAGTATTCAACAAGAGAACTTAATGTATTGAAGAAAGTGTCCATGTAGTCTTTGATGAAGATGGAAATCTGAAAAGGAAAGAATCAAAAGTTGAAGATGAGTTAAATGATTTGTTTCAAGCTCAGCAAGTGAAAGAAGTAAAAGGTGAGACAGGTGATCTATTGAGATTGACAAGCGATCAAAGTCTCTGAAAAGACTCAATAGCGAGAAGTCCCTGAAGAGGAACCTGGTCCCATTCCAAAATCAAATCACTCTCCAGAATGAGGATTCTGTCGATGAAGAGGACACAATCAGTTACATCTGTTGCCATCAAGACCAATGATTAAACATAGTTCATCTCATCCACTTGATAGATCTCATTTCACCTGAACTCTGGAATCCATACTAATCAAAAAAGAAATCTAGTTCATTTAAAATTTTTTATCCATCAATTGACAGGCCAATAATGTCAAATGGCTTTGTGTGATGCAGACTGGGTTAACTCAATGCAAGAAGAACTACATCAGTTTGAGAGAAGCAAGGTATGGTACCTTATCCCACGACTAGTTGACTGAACAGTTATAGGAACAAAGTGGGTGTTCAGATTTAAGCTTGATGGAAATGGTGTGATTACAAGGAACAAATCCATATTAGTTGTTCAAGGATATAATCAAGAAGAGGGCATAGACAATGATGAAACCTTTGCACCAACTGCGAGAATTAAGGCTATCAGAATTCTTATAGCCTTTGCTGCTTTCATGGGTTTGAAACTATATCAAATGGATGTCAAAAGTATGTTCCTAAATGGAGACTTAAAGGAAGAGGTGTTTATTAAACAACCTCCTGCTTTGAAGATACTGAGCTACCAAATCATGTGTTCAAATTGAATAAAGCCTTGTATGGGTTAAAACAAGATCCCGGAGCTTGGTTTGAAAGATTGTCAAAATTCCTGTTGAAAATTGGCTTCAAAAGGGGGAAAATTGACAATACCTTGTTCTTAATGAAAAGTGAACAGTAACTATTTATCATACAGGTATATGTGGATGAAATTATCTTTGAAGTTACATTGGAGCACTTGTGTGATAAAGTTTCATCATTAATGGTAAAAGGAGTTTGAGATGAGCATGTTGGGTGAACTAACTTTCTTTTTGAGGCTACAAATTAAGAAATCATCAGAGGGAATCTCAATCAGTGAGGAGAAGTATACGAAGGAGGCTTAAGAAATTCAACATGTTTGATTCCAAACCTATAGATACTCCTATGGGAACAAATTCCAAGCTTGTAGCAGATGAAGCTGATCCTTTTGTGAATCAAACCATGTATAGGGGAATCATTGGATCCTTGTTGTATGTGATTGCTAGAAGACCTGACATTATATACAGTGTTGGAATGTGTTCTAAATTCCAAGCATGTCCTCGAAATTCACATTTAAAAGTTGCCGAATTGATTCTGAGATACTTGAAGAAAACAGGGACCTGATCCTTTTCTATCCAGCTGGTGAATCTTTTGACCTTGTAGGCTTTGCAGATGTTGATTTTGCAGCATATCAAGTCGACAGGAAGAGCAATTTCGGATTGCACATTTCCTTGGATCTTTTCTTATTTCGTAAGGAACGAAGAAATAGAATTCAGTGTCTCTTTCAACAGATGAAGTCGAATATGTAACAGTAGATGCATGTTATTCACAGTTGTTGTGGATTAAACAACATTTAGAGGAATTCGAAGTAAGAATCAGGTCAATACCTCTTATGTGTGATAATACAAGTGTTTTCAGTATGGAAATGAATCTTGTTCACCATAAGAGAACCAAGCATATTGATGTGAGACATCATTTCCTGAGAGATAACGTTGAAAAATAAAATACTGTGTTGACCTACTGCCCAATAGAGGTAAAAATTGCATAAATCTTCACCAAGGCTCTCAGCAAAGATTAGTTTGAGTGTAACAGGTTGAAGTTGGGCATGCTGAATTCAAATTGATCTCAAAGTCATTCAAGCATAAAATCTCCTTGGTGGCTAAAATTTGTAGCGCAGGTATCCTCTTTAGTAATAATAATTTGTCTCACTAAGATCAATGGTGTACCTATTGCAAGTATACATTCATAAATGATTGGCAAGAGAAAAAACATGGCCAGAACCATTTAGGAATGGTGCTTAAGTTGCATTAAGGGACCTGGTCCCTACAGAGGTTATATTTCTTTACATTAATTTTAAACTAGCTTAAAGAGACTATTGATATAGCCACGTGTCAGTCATCGGTCATTCTGACCATTAGTCCCAGCGCTTAAACTCCAAGTGACGTGTCAAATCATAGGGACCTGGCACCGTTTCACTTCTTTTTATGCATCTCTTCTCTTTCCTAAACCTCTTCATACTTTTTTTTTAATTTCTCTTCTGAAAATCCTAAAATACACTCTTTGTCTCTTCTCTCTGTTGTTGCTCCTTTACTCTTCTTCTCTCCATGACTGATAAACATGTCAGAACCATCATCCTCATCAAAGAAGATGCTCGCATCTCTGAGTGAGATTGACCCAGTATATTTTTACACTCCATCATCTTCAAGGTCAAAATCCAAATTTCAAACAACCTCAGAAATCATTCCTTCTTTAGATGATCCTTAAAACCCCATTCATTTTATCGATCTAAACAATCCCAATCTTTCTCTTAGACTTGGTCCCTATCTAAAAATGCTTTCAGATACCCTTTTTTAGGGCGACTTACCAGAGAGCAAGACATCTGAGTGAAATATCTTGGGTGCGAGTGAAGGACTGGTTATTGAGAGTCTGACTCTGATGAGAGAAAAGCCACACTAGAGGAATGTGAAAACTCCCTAAATGAAGACATCAGAGAAACCCAACCTATTTTTAACAAAACTCCAGATTTTGGGAGATATTCTTCCACCGACTCTTCTAACACAAAGGGTGATAATCGTCCTATTCAGTTGTTTTTGCAGAAGAGAGATGAGAATGTCTCTAAAAAGAGAAAGGAAAAGGTAGTTGGAGGTGATTCTATACGAAGACCTCTTACTAGATCCGACTCGAAGAAAATACTGGTTGATGCTATGGAAGTTAGTGAAAAATCCAGAGCCAGAAATTGAAGTGTAAGAACCTTTTAAATGTCAAAATTCCAAATTCCTTCATTTGTTGTGGTGGAAGTCTCTGGAGGAGAGTCTGATGGGGGATCTGTTAAGAAAAACAGGAAAAATGAAACAAAGTGTACAAAAGATGTATGAAAACATAACCCACAAAGGTGGATAGAAAGGGAAAAGGAAGAGAAGACATTTGCAAAAACTAAATTCTTAACAAAGGTCTGGTCCTCATTGCATTTGGATGAAAGGCTTGTTCACAAGCAATAAGTTGTTGATAATTGAGTAAGAAACTGTCTTGGCTGGAAAGAGTTTTTGACATGGAACATATATAAATCAACTTGGTATAGACTCTTTTCAGGATATTGTAAGATTACATCATGTATGCATTTTATTTGACTTTATTTTCTTTGTTTTTTCATGAAGAAGAGGTCTGTTAATTGCTATTACAATATTTCCATTTCAGGAAGGTGGTAGGATACTACCAGAGTGAAAAAACATTGATGTTCATTTTGATGAACCCTACTGGGAACAATTCTTGGGCAAGCTCGAGTTGCCGGTCCATTAGTTTGGAAAGGCTTATCATTCTTTTTTAAAGCTTTTGTTCTAAGCTTCCCACTATACCCGATATGTGGGAATTTTTTCAAGAAATTGATGAGACTTGAATACCAGGTTGGTAATTTGAGTTTGTCAAAAAAATCCTCCTTACCAAGAACTAAAAAAGAGGACGTTCAGCAACTTCACTGATTTGTTATCTGGAGTCTTGTGCAAATTTGAATCGTCATGGATCTTCCAAACTTATTCTCGACCACATTACAAAACTTCTTGATCTCGAAAAGGAAACAGTATGGTTTCTGGCATACTTTTTAACTAAAGTATTCAAACACTTTAAAACATTCCGCTATGGTGTTGGAAAAGTTGGGATGTGAAGCAATCTGTTCTCCGAATCTACTTTGGTTAGATGTGGAATCATAGGAAGGGAAGGAATACGAAAAGAAGAGAGTTCTCAACTTGTTTTAAGACCAGGATTAATTTTTAGATCATGAGGTGGAGACAATGATATGAGTGTTATTATAAGGATGCTGAAAATTCTTTCTATTTCTTAAGCCGAGCTACTCAGGCTGCAGACTGAGGGACCTAGTACCTCTGAAGTTCAAAAAGCTGGAATCAGGAAAGATGCATAACTTAGGGCCACGATTTGTTGCTTTACAAGAAAAAGCAATCAAGGACACTTATGAGCTAATGCCAACTTACCTCTTATCATTAAGTTCTCTTTTCCCATATCCTCCCCATGCATAGTCCTCGTATGCATCTCATTTATGTCTTTGTGTGGCTTGTCTACCAAGGTCTTTTAGATCCTAGTTTTAATTTAATGTATTGGATGTTTATTTATGGATTGCTACTAATTCTATTCCTCTTTTTTGCTGGCCATTTGTCTATTAATCAATGCACTTTTTTATGCTTGATTGCCTAAAGGCTTAAACTTACCTGAAATGATATTATTGATAATATTGGTTACTAGGTCCCCTTTTTATGATGCCAAAAGGAGTAAATTTTTTATAATGTGTGTGTGAATTCACAGGGGAATGGGGAAATATGTGGCCTTCATGGGGAACAAGGGCATTGGTGTGGGTTGTGTTGGTTGGGGTGTGTGTTTACGGCTGGTCTCTGGGTTTGTGGAGTTTTCCTTCATTTAATAGTATTCTGGCCAAGCAATTCCATGGGCACAATAATTTGTGATACTGTGTGATTTTGTCTTATCTGGAAAAGTATAGGTTTGGTGCATCATCAAAAGATTGAGGAAACTGTTATTTGAAGTTGTCTGACGATTTGAGACAAAACACAGGGACGCTTATGAAGGTACCATGATTCTCAACTCAAACTGCTTTTTGACTAGAGAAAGTACAAATAGTTTGTGCAACCCTGTTCCAACAGAGTCATAAATCTTAACTAATGTGCCTGGTTTAAGGGATAGTGACCTTTCTTTCTATGCAGGAAAACATCTTCATACAGCTTCACTTACTTTTTGCAACTTGAAAACGCATGTTCAATAAACCTTGCAAAGTTTTAGAAAATCAAAGAAGGAATAAATATCCAAACAATTCAAGCTCAAGAGAACATAGTGTGTATTGTTTAGAAACACTTTCTTCCGATCTTACAATTGTGAACTGATCCAAAACTTAAAAGGAATCAATGTGGTTGATCGTGTGAAATTAAGATTTAGTTAGTAGCTAAACTAATTTAGTGGGCACCTGTGTGTTGCTTAGAAAATCTAATCCTCTAGTAGGTTTGCTGTCTTCAGCGGGAAGTCTGTAAGATTGCTTAGAAAGCCTAGAGTTGTCTAACCTTGATAGCTTAGGTGGTAAAGTATATCTGACTTAGCCACTCAAGAAAATCGCTTTTGGCTTGTTGAATATTAGTGGAAACGGTTTGAAAATCTGTGAACAGGTCGTTGTTTTACTCCTTTAAGCAAGGTAGGTTTTCCACGTAAAACTCCTTGGTGCATTAAACTGCATTTACTACAACAATTCCAACATTTTTTGTGTGTCAAAGGGACCTGTCCCTTGACTTGTTTGTGGACGCATAGATTCAACATAATTTTACTTGAACTCTAATGTTAATTTATTGAGAAGGTAATTACTGCTGCGTGACATAAGTTGAGTTCATTACACAAGAAAACAAAGCCTCCTTCATTTTTTCAAGTTTGTTTTATTGATAAAGAAATGTGGTATGGAGTTCTATTAGTGTTAAAAAAAAAATCCTTTTCTAGCATTTGTTGTCTCCCATATACACTATATTTTAGAACTATTTGGAGTGTAATACACACCTTACTAAACACTCAAAAGTTCTCAACATGTGCCCGAAGCCACTAATAATCTATCTTCATTAATTTAATCTAATCCTTGGGCCGGAGTATATCATTTATAAATATCACTAAACAAGTCTTTCTTCAAAAATACCTGAACACCCTTCACACTCAATACACGTACCATATGCTCAAAAACCAGACATCACGTTTAATATTTTAACAATAATCTGGTGTTTTCCGTTTTTATGGTCACTGTCAAATCGTTAACATAAAAAATACATTATTTTGTTTGAATGAAAATTCAATTACGGATCTCTCTTATCTTAGCCAAAGTATGAGTGGTAACAACCTATTAACGTTCGAGAGCATTAGAAAGTATTTGAACTACTGACTGGTCGACGGATCAGGCCGAAGTACCGGTCAATGGTCACGACGGACCGTCGAGGGCCCCTCCGTTGCCAAACACGTCAAACTCTAAAATCTGGGTACTGGGGTGACTCTCTAACTCTGCCGCGACTAACTGCAGCACGGGACCATGCGTAGATACGACGGACCGTCCCAACCCCTTACTGAAGTTTAACTCTCTTAACTTTGTGACGGACCTGCAGGACGGACGTCCTAGACACGACGACCGTCACAGTGTTTTTCGTTACCTCAACTGGGTCGGATTTCTAACTAAGTTTTTAAAGGGGTGTTATTTGGGCTATTCTGACAACCTTACATAAATTAGTGGGGTAAGTTAATACTTATTACTTGGGGGTTTAATGAGATAATTTAAAATAAATAGTATAACTTTTTATCATCTTTTATAATGTGATTATATGCAATAAGGGTAAAATAAAAGAATCTTGGGGAGAAAAATAAAAGAACAGTAGATTGGAGAATTATGAGAAGAAGGGAGAAGCTAAGAGTAAAGCAAAGGGGGTCATTGAGAAGTTAACTTTCTTGATCGCAATTCTTCGGTGGAGTGTAAGTTATGGTTTATGCTATTTCATAGTAAATTTCCTATTACCGGATCAATATGTATTGGTATATTGTAAAGTCTTCTATAATGCTATTTGTGGGTTTGGTTATGTTGTAATTGTGTAATTGTGGTGGTTAGAAGTGTTGAGGTACTGTTTGAATCTTAATCTTGAATCGCTCTCTGTTTAAAGATGACTAGAGAGGGTGGGGGTTGGTGGGGGCGTGTAGGAGGTGGGGGGGGGGGGATGAAGTGGTGGCCGGGGTGGGGAGAAGGTGTGGGGGGGAAAAAGATAGGGTGGGGGGGTTGGGAAGGGGGAACGAACATGAAATGTTGGGCGAGGGGGGATATGCCTCTGCATAATGTAACTTGATGAAATAAAATAATTGATATTTATGGGATCGGAGTTTCACGTTTCTGACACGTATAAATAGTGTGATCGGTGTTTCCCGTTCCGACACCGTAGTATTAGGGGGATGGTGTGCACGTCCTAGCACGTAGTATTAATGGATTCGGAGTGGTCACGTTCCGACACGTATATAAAGGAATCGGGTGGTCAACTTGGCGACAAAAAAACTAGTATTAATGGATCGTAGTGCAGTTTCGACACGTAGCATTAGGGATCGGAGTTGGTCACGTTCCGACACGATAAGAGATAAGAGATAAATCTTGAATTATGTAATACTCATTTCTCGAAGAATCTATTTTCTGTGTGGAGGCTTGAATTCCTCATAGGTGTGCCTGGTGTTTTTTTGCAATGTCCTTGTAACTTGTTATTTGTCACCCTGTCAATAATTGGTGTTGTGATTTTATATTTTTATTCAGTAATATATGGCTTCCTATTCTGAGTTGGCCGATAATCTTACTCAGTAACGTGTTCCTCGTACTAACCCCTACTTTTTATTTCCTTCTTGTTGTTTTGTGGAGTGCATCAGTGTCGACTATTGACCTTCGACTCATCCTCAACTCTATCCAGTCTTTCAGCACGTCATATTCAGGGTGAGCTATTGTTCCCTACTCGTTGCTTGATTCTCTTCTTCACTCTTGATGTTTTGAAGTTCGGACATGTGGAACCATCTTTCCTACTTAGTTTTGAGTTATTAAATACTCTTTAGACTTAGTAATTTGGAGGATAGGATTGTTTCTTGATGTGATGACTTCCCGATTTTTGGGAACGATGAAGGGTATTGATTTTTTAGAATGTTTTATTTAATTGCTTTTTGTGTTCTGGAGTTTTGCTTCTTTCCGCATTTATATATTTTGTTCACTATGGTTGAAACAATTTGTCACTCGTTGGGGGGAGGGGGGTTTAGATTGTTGTTCGCTCAACGCTATATAAGTATGTGGGTGCTACTCGCGGCTCCTGTTTTGGTCGTGAAAATGAGAGACCAAATTCATTTTGGTATGAGATAAGTGGTAGAACATTGATTAAATTAAATAATACCAAAAGCAACTAGTTAGTGTTGTCAATTAATCTTTAATGACACTAAAAAAAAATGTTAGGTGCAACATAAAAATCCATGTATAGTGGAGTGGTGGGCTCGGCCACAAGTACCTATACGCCTGTTTAGTTTTGTTAAGTTTATTTATAAGCTTGAACCATGTTATACCAATGACCGGGGTCCTGATCACGTGTTCATCGGAACTTTACCAGTTTTATCCCAAATAAATAATTTTAATTATTAATAAAGAAAAAAATAAAGAGCTACTGAGAAGACTGAATACAATCAGACCACTATAGGCATACAATACTAAAAATTCATCCATAAAACAAGCTCCATGAAAACTTGTCCCTCTTGTTTAACACGCATCAATACGTTCATTGTCTTAGCCAATCAAGATAATTTATTTATAATCCCCAACAACCCTTGTCGAAGAAAGAATTGTAGGGACTTAAACCAACTAAGTAAAGTCCTCAGATTTGTTCATGCATAACTACTAAGAGATCAAAGCTACAATTCTTCACTATCAATCCATCGATTATCCTCCCTCCACATTATTCCATAACGGAAACCCAAGAACTCCGTCAATCTGCTTCACATGAACTTTTTCCGTGTCTTTTATTAGCTCTTCATAATTATATAAAATATATTCTTATGGTTTCTGCAAGCTTGCATTTTTGTTGAATCCCATAACATGACATAATAAGGTCCACCATAAATCTCCTGAACAAAATTTCTCTATAGCTTCTTTTCTTCTGATATGCCCTGGTCCATCTTTTATCTACACGCCTCCATTTTTTGTGAAATGCCCATTGATACAATCGTAGTCCTTTTGGATTTTTTTTGTATGTAAGACAACCATCGAAGTTAGATGAACTCGAAGTATTACTAAGAAGCTGGTAAGGAATATGAGGTGGAATATGTCTGTACTGAATGATGAGATTCATGGTCTAAGACTGCGAGTTTGTTTCGCAAAGACTTGCACCCCAAGGCGTTGGAACAAGGTCATGATGATGTGTGCTTCACAATAATGACGACTCTTTTGAAAGATAGATTTACGATGGAAAAGACTAGATGATTTAAGCCATGTTGTAGAGCGCAGTTTTTGTGAAAGGAGAACTAAAATTAACAATCATTAGGAAGTGGCTATTAATTCATTAGAACTCAAAAAAAAAAAAAATTAAGTGCTTGGGACAAATTTAAGGTAGAACCAAAAGCATTTATTTTGACACACTAGTTTTGTCCCCACCAATTTTCTTTCTGTAAGACTCATCATGCAACCTCCAGAGGTTCACCATCACAGTTTTATCACGAAGAGAACGTAGCTATAGTTTAATGAGAGAACTACTATATGTAATGAATAAAGATTAAGGGAACTCACTCTCGACAAAGCTTTTTAATATATATATATATAGTATATAGTATATTATATATAGTCTTCATAAATTAATTAATTATTATTATTCTTAAATTGTTCCGCAACTATTCACATGACACACACTTTAAGAAATAATTATACTAATACTTAATATATAGCCCTTCAGTATGAATGATGTCCAGAAGTAACAAGACATTATTTTATATTATAATCATTCTCCAATCTTATATCTATATATATATATATCTATTATATTTCCTCATATTACGTAATGTATTATCTATATTGTTCCCACTATTAACTTGACCACAACACTTAAGAAATAATTAATAATAAAGTATTAATATAAGTACCCTTTGTTGAAACGTGTCATGATAACACAAACTAATTTTATATTATTATAAATCATTCAAACAGAATTTACATATATAAAAGATGGGTGACATTATTTATCTCGAATTTATTAAATCATGACTAAAAAAGTAGTTTCTCCAATAATATTAATTAAGGATGAGATGTTTTTTATAAAATATATTTTATATTTATATAAAATACCCATACCTAGCTACTTGTCAATTTACTACTTTAAAAGTAAGATATACTTTGATTTATGTTTTGTTACGGTATTAATTACAGTAAATGGTTTGAGTAGGTAAAAAAGTATAAACATACTTAGTTATATTACATTTTTGAAAATTGGTTTCATTTAATATAAGAATTTTTCTAATCGAAAGAGATGATTTAAATTCATTTTAATAATATACTAAATATTTTTTTAAAATGCAATTTGAAAATAATTTCAATAGCGGACAATCAAAGGACTTAAAATATTTTTAAAATCGCTGATGACAATCGCATAGATTTGAAATAGGTTAGTTAATGTTTTTTTCACATAATATTTAAATTAGCTTAATTCTTAAATTAATGTGTGATTTTAATACGTAGGTTTCTATTTTTAAAAACATAATATTTAAATATTAGTTTATATTTTTTTTTGAAAACAGAATAATTAATAAATAGGAAAAAATTACGATATAAGTTGTGTCTCTATTTTCGGTTTCGGTTAAAACAACACTTCTGAATCATATAATTTTTAAATTTGACTTTTCTGTATAGATTTTGTTATTGAGTCAAAGTATTTTGACTTGTTGGACGGTGTTATTATTAGGCGCTGTCTGACAATAATGTCTTTCAAAAAACCTATTTAATATGTTTTTGTTAATTTTATTTTGCATCTAAATACAATAAAATTTGTTAATTTCAATAATTCTTAATTAGTTTTAAAAAATGTATTAATCGAGAGAATAATAGTAGTAGTAGTAATTTTTCAAATATTTATTTTGAATACTTTTATCCTTTTAACTTTAATATATTTTAACTAAAAAATGGGGGGGGGGGGGGGGGGTTAGGGGGAATGATCAGTTTATTTTAAATAAAAAAGATATTCTATGTTTTTAAAATTCTAACAAAATTTTCTGGTCATTTATCATTATCTATTATATTCAATATTTTAGTTAAAAGGCAAAAATGTCAAAAAACTAACTTAGTTAGTGTGAACAAGTCATTTTATCATTACGATCAAATTATGGCAAACAAATTTTTCCTAAATTTTATGTTTTAAGAAATTTATTAGATGTTGAATAATATTTTTAGGCAAAGTAAAACAAACACAAAAATGTAAACTATCTCTTGATTTTTAAATTGAAACACATATTGTAGGACAACTATTTTTAATATTTGTCACGACCCAATTAGGGACGCACTGGCACCCGACATTTACCCTCCTATGTGAGCGAACAACCCATTAAACCTTACATTTCAAGATATATCAAACAGAAAAGTAATGCGGGGAAGCACTTAAAAACTCAATTATAGGAAGACAATTCAATACTATTATTATATCCGGCCCCAAAATCTGGAAGGTCATCATCACAAGAACATCTATCTCAAATTACTTAACTGGAATGTTCTAAGGCACGGCAATGAACTAAAAGAGCTAGTCGCATGCCGGAAGGCAAGGCATCAGACTTAAGAAGAAAGACCCAGTCCAAGCTATACCATTAAGCTCACCCTGAATATTTCCGATGAAGTTGAATACTGGCTAGTTCTACGTGTTAGTTGAACGTTGACGAACGTTTTTGCTGCAATTACACAAAATAACAAGAGAAAACAATGAAAGTAAGGTATGGTTCGAGTACACCACAACGTACTGATTAGATCTCATCGGCCCACTCAAAATATGGACAGTAATATATCACTAATAATGGTAAATCAACACAATACTCAACCTCTAGCAATAACACATGAATTCATCAATAACTACAACCGAGTTCACCGTTCAGGACTCAAGCCTCAAGTACCAGTACTCTAATTTGGGAATTAATTTCATTATGTTGAGTATATCATTATCTTTCAAGATTCATTACTTTCTTCCTCTTGTTGCGGTACGTTGACACTCCGCTCCTCGTATATTGCTATCCTGGTGGCCGGGAACCGTTCACTCCGATCCCTCATTCGACCTGGTAACCACGGAACTGCAAACCCAATCCTTTTCTCTCTATGTCGGCAACTATGAACACTACCGATCCTCGATATTCTATCCTGGTACAGAACGTGCACCCTAAACAATAGGGGGGGAATGAACAGCGGATCGCATATTCTATCTCTGGTTTCCGGAACGGTGACACTCCGATCCTCATATTCATTCTTCCTGGTACCTGAACGATGGCACCGGACGATCCTCCTATTCATGTCTACCCTGGTACCGGGGGGGGAGGGTGGGGAGAGGGAGGTAAAGGGTGGGAGGGGAAAAGGAAGGAAGGGGCGTAGGGTTAGGGGAGGGGGAAAGAAAGGGGAAAAGGAGGAAGGGAAAGGGGGGGGTAGTGGGGGGAAAAGGGGGAGTTCCACTTGCCCCCTATCCCCTAATTCATCAGCCTTCTTTTTATACGTAAGGCCTCATCATTCTCATTATATAATTATCAAGCGAATTAGGGTTTCTTTCATATTTGGGATTCCAATAGCTTCATCATGGCTTTTGTTAGTTCATCGCAATTTCATAATCATAATCATGCGAATCATACAACTTAAGCACATAGCAGGGTTACATACTATCAACACATAAATAATTCACATTAAGAGTCCACTAACGAATACGTAAAACATAAACGCCTCACCGTAAGCCTCCACCGTAAGAATTGATCAACAAGCTATCTTCTGCAAATCCTTGCTATCCCCTCTTCGTTTCTCGTCTCTCTACTCGTTTATCGTTTGCCGTCCCCTCTCTTTCTGTTCTTTTTTTTTTTTGTTTTGTTTTATTCAAACCCTCCTTCTTTATACCTAATTAAAGTATATTAAGTGTAAGGAGAACAATAAGACCCACTAATTAACTTAAGGTTACCTTTTAAACCCCAGGTAAATTAGAGACCTATTAATATTAACCCTCATCTTATAATTAGGAAAGATAGTCCAAACGACCCTAAAAACGTAGTCGAGGGAATCTCTATTTGGCCTGGGACTAAATGGTTAGCGCACCGTGACGGGCCGTCCGTGCTGCTACTGTCCGTCACAGCGAGGTCTGCGCAGTCTCCTCGAACTCCACGTAGCCTGTGACAGCCCGTGCCCAGCTGTGACGGGTCCGTCTGTTTCCTCCTCATGACTTGCTCCCTGAAAATCTTGTTCTTGTACCAAATTCTCAAAGTTTAAAAGTGTTTTTTTTGCAACGAGAAACCTCCTACGGAACTCTCTTGGAGTGGGGACGTCACGTCCTTCAGGTCCCGTCCAACAATTTACGAGCAGTGCGATTTTCAGTACCAATTTCACACAATTCTAAGTTCCCAGTGGGACGCCCCGGGGTCCTCTAACGGTCCCTTCGTGAGCTATGACGGGTCGTCTTACAAATCCGTCTTCCCCAGCATTTTTTCCATAAATAAAATCTGTTGCTCAAACGACTAACTATGTCCCGTTACAATAGATCCAAAATTTACATACCCCATCGTCGTCCCGGAACTATCAAAGAAGAAAAACAATGGCTAAGACGAGTACCCTGAATCTGTGAACGATGTGGGTATTTTTCTTGTAATAATCCTCTCCTTACTCCCAATAGCCTCTTAACCGGTCGATTCTTCCCATTGAACTTTGATGGATTGCAATCTCGCTCGATCTCTAACTTGCTAACTTCTCTATCTGATTATAGCAACGTTCCATCTTCATAAGTCAGTGTTCTCATCCAACGACACTGAGTCCAACGGATAATAGTGTATTTTCCACTCCATGGGTACTCGTTTTCAACATGGACAACGAAGAAATACCGGATTCACTCCGCCAGCCCTGGGGGCAAGGCTAATTTCATACCGCCCTCGCCCTATTCGCTTTAGTACCGGGCAAATGGTCCACTATACCTTGGACTTAGCTTACCTACCTCTTTTTGCCCAACGCATCACCCCCGCCTTTCATGGGTGAAACCTTCAACCGGACTTGTTCACCTTCCATGAAACTCCAAGTCTCTAACCTTCCGGTCTGCATACTCCTTTTGTCTACTTTTCGGCCGCTAAAGGCTTGTTCTTGAATGCCTTCACCTTTTCTAACGAGGATCCCTCAGAGATCGTGGTCACCGGGCAAGTTGCTAACCTCGAATGCAATCAAACCAACCAATGGGAGATCACACCTCCTCCCATGGAGCAATGCTGTCAAATGGAGCATATCAATACGTGAAGTGATAGCCTATTATTGGTAACAAAACTCTTCTGCCGAAAGGGTAATAAGCATCCCGATGTGCCACCAAACTCTAGCTACGCATGCTCGAACATATCCTCCACACTTGAATCGTAATCGTTCCAGACTGACCATCGTCTGAGAGGTGAACGCGGTACTAAGTCCAACCTAGTACACGAGCGCAATCTCATGTCGAATGTTTTTCCAATGACTAGAAAGTAAAACTGCGTAACGCTTTATCTATATAATGGATAGTGGGCCCCCATGCAATCGAACGATTCTGATGATGATTAGATTTTTTGCTAACTTCCTCTGCATTGTGATTCCCTTGACCCGGAATGAAATGATCAGACTTAGTCAATGTCTTGTCCACAATTACCCAATTGATCAAACGAACTTCCCAGTGTCTTGGAAGACCACCACAAGTCCAGTGCAATTCTCTCCCATCCATTCAGGAATGGGCATTCTTTGAGTTTCCGTCCGGGCCTTTGGTGTTCAATGGATTTCACTTTGTTGATAGTTTGGGAGCCGTGGCAATAAAGTCACACAATATTGCGCTTCATTCTACGTCCACCAAAAGTGTTTGTTTTAGGTCGCGATACATCTTGGTGTTGCCAAACCCGGATGTAATAGAATATCCTTGAACTAATGATCTTGCTGCCGCAAATAGTGGTTGATCAATCATCAATTCGGGGTACACAGTGACCCTCCCTGTAATCCTCACACAACCTTCGCTCGTCTTGTGGTGCTTCTTTAGCCTCTCCTCGCAACACTTTCTCGGGGATTCGCCCTTATGTTAATTCCGCATCATCAAACTGTTTTCCCTTAATCTTGTCAAGAAAAGAAGATCTTGACCTCCACACTAGCCAACAAGCCTCCCTTCCATTTATTCCAACCTCATCAAGTCCGTTACCATAGCTGAAACTCGCTAGCCAAGTGCTTCTATAGACCTTGCAAAAGTGAGCTAGACTTCCCCATGCTTCCCGCTTTCTACTCAGGCCATCTGCCACAGAACAAATTCTCCTTCGCCCGTATGATACAAAATAGTGAGGGGGGGGGTGGCAGTAGTCCTGGTCAGGTAGTTCCATCCACTCCTTTGCCTAAGTTCAATCTTTCTGGTAAAGACGATAAACTGAATGCCTAATTATAATCCGTGTAGACCCTCACACTTACCGCCATATAATAGTGTCTCATTGCTTTCACAGTGTCGAGAACACTACGGCGGTAACCGAAAGGCGGGCGCGAATTCCGCAGTCGATGAGTTGGATGTTACGTGGTCCCATGGCACTTTTTATTGTGTTTTGATGCATAAAGCAAAGTCAGCGTTCTTCTCTTGGCATGTTATCACTGCCCCATAACCCGCATATGATGCATCACAATAAACAAGAAGTTCTTACCCTCTAGGACCCGGCCCTCTACCGAGGCACAGAAGGGTGAGGATAGTGCGGTAGTCAACAAAGTCTTAGCTTCTTCAGCTTTCCTCACTTCATCTGACCATACCAATGGGAACATTCTGCTTAGTCCCAGTTTCGTCAATTGGGAACAATAGACAGACAATCCTTGGACAAAGGCGGCGGTTAGTAGCTAGCTAGAACCCAACAAAAACTCCGTATGTCTGACACATTAGTGTGGTCTTCTTACCCAATTCTTCACTGTCTCAATCTCAGGAAGGATCTACCATCAAAGACACATCCTTCGAAACCGACATGCCCAAAAGACACTGCATCTATACAAAACTCACACTTAGTAGAACTTGGCGTAGAAGCTTTTCTCCCTCAACATTTCCAACACAACCCTCAAATGCTGCCGCCATGTTTCCTTCTGTTAAATTTTAGAATATACCAGTAGGTAAACAGCATCTATAATACGATCACAAAGAGGTCCAAATACTGCTTAATATCCCATTAACAAGTTAATGGAACGCAGCAGGGCGTTCGTAAGACCAAAAGACATGCACCGAACAAATTCCGTAATTCCATACCTCTTTCGACAAGCAGTCTTTGCACATCCGTTTCGCCGTATTTTCAATTTAGATAACGGCGGTATCTCAAGTCCAACTATAGAGAAGACACAAGCACCTTGTAAGTGATCGAAATATCATCAATGCGATGACGGAGGAAACTGTGCTTCTTAATAGTTACCAGTTGTTCCAATGTCGGTATTCTAGGCACATCCGGAAAACTCCCATCCTATCTTCTTCACAAAAACAAAAACCGGACACCCCGACGGAGATGCACTTGTCTAATTACGCCCTTGCATCAACAAGCGTCTTGAGTATGAAGCCTTACGCTCTTAACTCCGACTGGAGGCCATGTCTATCGGGGAGTAGTAAGAAATTGGAGCTTTTTCCCACGGTTCAAGATCGATACAGAAATCATATCCCTATCTGGTGCATGACCAGAAGATCTGCCGGGAAGCACCTCCAAAAACTCGCGGAGCTAGGTACACGGAAACCGACTCATCGAGAGGTCCTTGGGGTAGTGTCATCCTTGAATGGCCAGAAAGCTAAGCACCCTTTTACACGTAACGCATTTTCTAGCAAAACTGAAGAAATTAGATATACTCACCGGATATGACACTAAGGATCTGTCCCAGGCTATGGCCAAAAAATTCACAGTTTTAGTCATTACAATCGCATGTCTCTAAATTTGGAGAAAGCCAAGTCATACCCGAATTACATCAAAGTCACCCCTGTTCTAAAGAACCAAATCCACATATGTGGGCTCCCCACAAATGTTCACCAAACAAGCCAAACCTTATGTAACCTTTCAACTAACCACATACTCACAACACCGTATTGTAGAAACCCGAATAGGGCATGTCCACCGTAATTTCCCACAATGCAATTTTCGACCTATTAGCAATGATGAAAGATCATAATGACACGTGTAGCCAGGGGTCCAATAATACAGATGCCATGCAATCAACAAACAAAAAGATTACCTGGATACCAGCAATCAGACGCCTCCGCTTCCTATCTCCCAGGGAAAGCGTAACAATTTGCCATAAACTTTGTATCTGTCCATAATGGCGCGGCCCCTACCATGTTTCGTAGTAGTGGCTCCATTTTTGCGCCCTCACCTCTGCCATTGTGATGACCCCACACCATTACCACCTCTGACCGACCCGACGTCCCTCCAGAAAAACGGCCTTACCATGACCAACCCTCCTACCTCTAGCTAGTGGGGTTCTGTAACAACTCTGGTTGTGGACAATACCTCTTGATGTGTCCCCAACCGTCCCCACATCATAACACTCTCGGCGTTTCATGCATAGGTCTCTCGGAGGTAGTGTTGACGCGTTCTGAGTGGGGGACCCCCAGCTACAGGTCTGTAGTGAGACGTGATTGGTCGACTTTATTATACCCGTCGGGAGCTCTGTCCCCTCTAGAGTGAGGACCATTTAACTCGCCTCCCCTTCGAAACCTTTTCGATGTCCGATGTCGTTGGTGAGAGTCAGTCTGGCTTCACTCCTTCCCACCTCTATCACAGAAGTCTACCCCTCTTGGAAGGATGTTGCCGTATCCGCTAACCTGTAATTCTGACATCCGCAACTCTGACCTCACCCCCTTCACAACAACGGCGAATCTTGCTTGTGGACTAAACAAGTTTGGTGGCGTATCATCTGGATAGGTTCGCAAATTTAGCCTCATACTCGTTAACTGTCATCACTCCCTGTGCTCTAGCAACGTGCAGAGAACGGGGTCGTTCCCTTTTTTCTATCTCTCAAAGTCCTTGGATATACTTCCTCATAAACAAGGGTAGAGGAATGACTCCCCAATTGCCATAGTTGGTGTGCCGAGTCTGTTGGTTTGACTCACTGCAACATGTGGACACGCCCCGGCAAGAAGATGGAGAACGTTGTGTGGGGCGTTCCTTGTAAACTGATAGCTCACGAACTTCAACGCCAAACCGTTCTACTATAACCCATCTGTGTAGTAGCTCATGACATCAACCAGAACAGCGTAGGCAATCTCTGATTCTGCGCCCCTAAAGACTGGAGGTTTCATTTTCAAGAACTTACTGAAAAGTTTCATCGCTGCTCATTTGACATAATAGGCCCGTAGTCAGACGTGGTAAATGTGCCTATTTCCCAATGATGCATCCATGCGGGGGAGCCAAAGTAGCCGATGTCGTACCTCCTAAAACCGGAGTGTTGGTGCAGAAACCACTGGAGTGCCTGACCCTGATCGATAACCCACAAGATTAGCAAGTGAACCTGGTTGATCATCTCTTGGGGTCAGGTTGGGGTGGCATTTCCTCATTCTGCCCTTGTCATTCTCCCCTTCCTCCCCTTCTTATCCACCTCCCTCGTGTCCGGTGGGAGGGTCACCCCCTAGTATCAGAATGGCTAGGTGCTTGTCCTCTTCCTCTAGGATGGTACGTCCGTCGGGCCACACGACCGGTCTGCCCCGGCCTCCTTGCGTTCTCTTCCTCTTGAGCTATCAGCCCGGGTGGCGGCTCTGTCGTGTTGCTTTGTCTTTCCGTTTTGCTGTTGGTGCGGATCTGTTGCTCTCAGGTGTCTAAAACATCTGCTAGATAGAGTGTGAAGATGGTGTCAGATACCAATTCGTATCGCCCCGATACCACTTGGACTCAAGTAGTAGCACTAAATGAAGAATGAAAAGAGTGAAATTTTTCCTAAGTCTGTATAGCCTCTCAAGAAAAGTAAAGGCGTCCCCGCCTACCGTTCCTAAGACCTCTAACTAGACCTTTCTTGTGTATTGAGACCATGACAGCCTATGGCTCTGATACCACTTTTGTCACTGACCCAAATTGCTAGGGACTCGACTGGGCACCCACATTTACCCTCCTATGTGAGCGACCAACCCATTAAACCTTAACATTTCAAGATATTCACAAATAGCGAAAATATGCGAGACTCAAACGTCATTAATAAACAATTCAATACTATTATTATTGATCCCCAAAATCTGGAAGCATGCTCACAGAACGATCTAAGCTCTAAATTATTAACAGGATGTCTAAGAACAAATAAAACTAAAAAGCTAGTCCATGTCCATGAATGTTCAAGGCATCCAGATTGAATGAAGAGACCCCCTCCAAGCTAGACGCTTAGCTCACCCTGAGGATTTTTCCGATGAAGTGAAGACTGGCTAGATCTACTGTTGAGTTGAATTTGACGGAACGTTTGCTGCATTACCACAAATAACAAAGAGGAAACTGAAAGTTAGGGGGTCATCAACCACACGTACTTAGGTAGATATCATCGGCCAACCCAAAATAGGGAACAGTATATATCACTAAATATGTAATTAACTACAATACTCAACATCTAGCATGAGCACATGAATTCATCAAATACTACACCGAGTTCACACATGAGGGCTCAAGCCTCATACCCTACTCATTTGGGACTGAATTCATTAGCTATTGATAGATTCATTATCTTTCAAGATTCATTATCTTTCTTCCTCTTGTGTCGTAACGTGACACTACACTCCGATCCTCTATTTCTATCCTGTGCCGGAACGTGGCACTCGATCCTCATTCTATCCTAGTACAAGAGGGTGAACGTGGCAACCCGATCAATTTTTCTATCCTGGTGTCGGAACGTTACAACTCTGATCCTCATATTCTATCCTGGTACAGGAACGTGGCACCCGATCCATATTCTATGTCCCTGGTGTCGGAATGTTGAGCACTCCGATCCTCATATTCATTTCTATGCCTGGTACCCGATTAACTTGGCAACCCGAGAGTCCTCATACTTCATAGTTACCATCCTGGTAAACCCGGAGTGAACTGTTTGCACCCGATCAGGCCCCTAATTCAGATCAACCTTCTTTAACACTATGCACTCATCATTCTCATTATATAATTTACAATCAAGCGAATTAGGGTTTCTTTCAAGAATTTGGGATTCAATAGCTTCATCAATCATGCCTTTTGTTAATTGCATCGCAATTCATAATCATAATCAGGCAACATCCAACTTAAGCACATCTGCAGGGTTTAAAATACTATCAACACATAATCATTCACTATTAAGAGTTTCACTACGAATATCGTAACATAAACCATAACCTACTCCACCGAAGATTGAATCAAACAGCTATCTTCTCAAAATCCCTTGCCTATCTCCTCGTTTCTCTCTCTCTAGCTCGTTCGTGGGTTCTCCTCCTCTTTCTAAGCTCTCTCTTCTGTTCTTTTCTTGTTTTTGTTTATTCAAACCCTCCTTCTTTTTACCCTAATATACAAGTAATAATTAAGTGTAAAGGAGGGACGAATAAAACACACTAAGTTAATTAAGGTTACCGGTCTTTTCAAACCCCCAGTAAAATTAGACTTTATTAATATTTACCGCCTCATCTTATACTTAAAGGAAAGAATAGTGCCACAACGACCCTAAAACGTGTAGAGGACTCTTTTTTTTATATTTTGGGCTGGGACTGCGCACCTGTGACGGCCGTCTTGCCTGCGCGGTCCTCAACACAGGTCGTCGCGCGCCTCGAACTCACGTATCCGTGACATCCCTTGCACATGCTGTTGACGGTCCGTCCTGTTCCTCCCGTCATGACGGTCAGAACGGGTCGTTTCCTTGTACCAAATTCTCAAAAGGTGAAGTGGTTTGCAGACTAAAACTCATGACGGTTCGTCGTGGATGTGAACAGGCCGTCCCTGCAGGTCCTTCAACAATTTACGAACAGGAGTCGATTTTCAGACCCAAGTTTCAAAATTCCTTACGTGTCTGGGACGACACCTCCTCACGGGCCGTCGTATATGACTGGGTCCCTTCCGTTACAACAAATCCGTAAGTCCCAGCCAGTTTTTCCCGAAATACAATCTGTTGCTCAAACGACTAAACAGTTCGTTTACAATATAGTGGGTACAAGTAAAAGATAGACACATAGATTACATTCAGAACCCATTTCTTAATTTCTAAAATCCCCACATTAATTTATATGAGTATGTGATAAAACACTCATATAAATTACTCGTCGGTTAAAAAAGAATAACATATTTTTCTTTTTAATTTTTTTTAAAAAAATGACCACTTTTCTTTTTTGAAAAAACACTTTAATTTTAATTTTTTATCTGATATTTTTATGATCACAAAATTAAAAAATATTAAATACATTTAACATTACTTTAATTTAATAACTACAAATATTCAATCAAACAACCTTCTTTAGTTGAAAAAAATAGATTTTTTTATAAAAGTAACATATACTTTAAATTCAAAGTGAACAATTAGAAATTAAAAAACGCAATAAAAGTCATCATATGTTTGTTACCGTGTGTTTGATGTAATTCAATCGATGTTTTGGTCTAACTATTGTCATAAAGTCAGACTTGGCAAACTGTATATCAAAAATTCTCCCACATAGGGCATTTCTTTTAAGTAGGATCAATTAGACCTTTTGACTCGGCATGATCAAGCAATAAATAATTGGAAAAGAAAACAAGATACGAAACGACCAACCAACAAATGAAACTTTTCCCTAGTTGTATTACCGCTGCATTTGGGGACTTTGCTAATCTTAAATTGAAAGTATTTTTTATTGTTATATTTACAATTAATTTTTACTTAAATACTCTATTTGTTTTTAAAAAATGAATTTACGTTCGCGTCCCCTTTTTTGTCTATTTTAGAAAAGAATGACTTCTTGTTTTTTTATATATTTTAATTTTCATTTTCCAGTGACTGTTTTAAGATCATAAAATTAAACTACAATTGTAATTTAACATAACGTTATATTCGTGAACGTGACAAGATCCTTATAAATTTTTCTTTCTTGGTCTGTAAGACTTGTGTCAAGTGTGAACCAATTTTTTTCTTTTTGAAACAAAAGAAATAATGTCTGCAAATCATTACGAAAATGAGTAGATTATATGTAATTACATATAAAAACACAATTTTAAATTTTTTAAAAATGAACAAATAAAAGTGTAATCGAGTGAATAATTTTAATTTTTTTGAGGAGGGGAGGAATGCATATGTGGGAGAATCTTTCTCATTTGAATTTCTCGCCATAGAAAAGATCTTTTTATTTGGTTGAACGCAAAGTGCATCCTACGCGCTTCATCGCTTAAAGAATGAGTGACGTACCATACCAACCAAATATTCATAATAAATTTTGGATAAGTGAAAGTTTTGGGGTAAATCCAAGATGGAGAAAAAAGCTTTAAATAGTGTGTTTATTTTTTGAATTAGGGAACTCAGTGTAATTTGTTTTAATGTTTATACATTATACAATAATCGTTGTGCATTTGTGGTTCTCCTTCCAAACTTTCTTTCATTGTTTTTAATAGGATATATATATACTAATATATAAGTATATAATATAGGTGTATATAGTATATTGTTTTTCCAATCATTTTTTGTTATATATGAATAAGAAATAATAGCTATCTGTGAACATGGGAACACGAGGCAAAGAACCAGAATTTTTTAAATACGAGATCAAAAATGTATAGAAATAGATAGCCGATGAATGTACATGTATATACGTTAGATAATTGTATATTTGTTATAACTACTATGTATATGTATCAATATTATATTGTATTTATAATATTTGCATACACTTTGAATTCTATAGCAATGGTAATCTAGTTGTAAAAATCTAGAATTTGTACAATTATAATTTAGTGGATGAAAGAGAGATATATTGTTTGGTTTGTATATCCCCTCTCCTCACTTATACAACCCAAAGCCAAATTATACATTTGTTTGTATAAAGTGAGAGTCGGGAGAGGAGATAGACGAGGGAGATATGATTGACACAAGAGTGGCTAGAGAGGACAAATATCATGATAGCAAGAAGTAAATTTTGATCGCTCTCTGCTCTATACATACATAATATATATATATATAGCATATATATATATATCATATATATATATATATATTATATATATATATCTAATATAGATATATATATATATATATATATATATATATATAATTAAAGAAATCAAAGTTTTGGACCAAATAAGAAATGTTAATTTGATTATATATATTATAATTAAATTAATAGTAACGTTCTTTAAAAGGAATGTATGTACCCTTTCGGTTTTTCAAACAACTGCTACTTATTTTTTATTCGTACATGTGATGGCTTTTAATATTTATTAATTTTTGAGTTATAATATGTTAATTAATTTTGTGTCTTCCCATACTGTATGTTTTTGAGCGATATATATAAATTGAGATTTCTTTTTTCTTTTTATATTGTAAATTGCTTATTCTATTTTGCTTTTAATTAGATTGTTAATCTAGCATATTCGTTTTTTTACGGTATTGATCTAATATAGATGGTTTGATGATAAGTATTTTTTTCCTTTTTATGTTATAGCTTGCTTACTCATTTTTCTCATAATTAGATTGTTAATCTGACACGTTATTCTTGTTTTTCAGTGTTGATCATTACTCATACGGATGATTTGATGATTCAAAAAAAAAATTGTAAAACGTGAAATGTAATGTATATAAAGAAAAGTTGTGAATTGAATAATCTGGGTATAATTCTTATTGACTAAAAAATATCTTATATAGATTGAGATTTCTTTTTTCTTTTTATGTTGTAACTCGCTTACTCTATTTTGCTTTTGATTAGACTATTAATCTAGCGTTTTTTTTTTTACAGTATTGATTTAATATAGATAGTTTGATGATAAGAAATTGTTTTCAACATATTTGTAATTGAACTCTAATGTTAATTTAGTTGAGAAGTTAGTTACTGCTACATTAAGTTTGAGTTCATTACACCAACCAAACAAAGCCTTCCTTCATTTTTTAAAGTTATGTTTATTGAGAAGAGAAATGTGGTATGGAGTTCCATTAGTGTTAAAAATCTTTTTCTACATTTGGTTGTCTCCCATATACACAAATGTTAGAAGCTATATGGATGGTAATACAACTTAATAAACACTCAAAAAATCTCAAAATGGCTAGCATATATCTATCTTCATTAATTTAGTCTAATCTTCCGGAGTATATCATGTATAATATCACATGACATTGCTTTCTTCAAAAGTACATGAACAAATTTACACTCAATACACGTACAATATCTCGAAAACCAAGACAATCAAGTTTAATATTTTAACAATAATCTGGTGTTTTATAATAGTAAAAAATAGCATTATATAATTTTGAATGAAATTACGGATCTCTCTTAATCATAGCCCAAAAGTATGAGAGACAAAATTCATTTTGGTATAGATAAAGTGGTACAAAACATTCGATAAAATTAAACAATACCACAATAGTTAGTGTTGTCAATTAATCTTTTAATGAAACTAAAAAAAACAGTCAGGTGCACTTAAAATCCATGTATAGGGGAGGAGGGGGAAAGGGGCTCGGCCACAAGGACCTATACGCCTTGCATTTTTGATAGAGTTTATTTATAATGCTTGAACATCTTATGACCTCCTGATCACGTGTCATCAACTTTACCAGTTATCCCAAAGAACTAATTTTATTATTAATAAAGAAAAAATAAAAGAGGCTACTGAGAAGAATTAGTACAATCAGCCCCATTACAAAATACTAAATTCCATACATAAAACCAACTCCATGAAACTTGTCTCTTGTTAACGCATCAATACGTTCAATTGTCTTAGCATCGAGATAATTTTAAATCCCCAAACAAACACCTTGTCTAAAAAAAGAATTGTAGGGAAGTTGAAAACCAAACTAGGAAAATCCTCAAGATGTTCATACATAAAACTACTAAAGAATATCAAGCGAAATTTTCACTATCTCATCTACTCCCCTCCTCATGATCAATAACGGAAACCCTAGAATTAGAAACTCCGCCAATCGCTTCACATGGACTTTTCGTTTTTTTGTATTAGCTCTCATAAATTATCAAAAATATATTTTTACGGTTTCTCCACGCTTGAATTTTGAATCTGTCACGACCCAAATCGGAGATCGCGATGGCACCCACACTTACCCTCCTATTGTGAGCGAACACCAACCCAATCTCTAAACCCTGAAATTTCAATATAATATCAACAGAAAGTAATGCAACAGACTTACCTTCTTCTATTCTTAAACTCGTTTTAATAAACGTAATTCAATAACTTCTAAAATCAACATCTATTAATTCCCCAAACATTTGGAAGTCATCACCACCAAGAACATCTATGATGCAAATTACTAAAACTAAGGAGTATTCTAAGAAGCTAAAATAACAAAACGCTAGTCATGCCGGAACTTCAAGGCATCAAGACAGAGGAACGGACGATATCCAGTCCAAGCTAGGCGTAGAGCCATGCTCCTTAGCTCACCTGAAGATCCTTGTGACGAATTAAAACATGGCCTTAGAATTGCGGTTGAGTTGAAGACGACAGGCACGTTTGCATACACTCCCACAAATAAACAAGAAAGAAAAACATAAAAGTGGGGGTCAGTACAACCACAAGTTACTGAGTAGGTATCATCGGCCAACTCAAAAATAGAAAGGCAATATATCTCAAGATAACATCAATAAAATCAACTAATATTCTCTAACAGGTGATAGCAACAAGTATAAACATATTATAATATCACCGAGATAATCTATGAGACTCAAGCCTCCACACCATACTTTTTGGGAAACAGGTTCATTAGAGTGAGTATATTAACATCTTTCAAGATTCATGATCTTTATTCCCTCTTTGTGTCGGTACGTGACACTCCGCTCCCCTACTACCTATGTGTCGGTTACGTGCACTCCGATCCCCTACTACTATGTGTCGGAACGTGGGCACTCCGATCCTATAATTCTCGTGCGGTTCGTTGACACCCGATCCCCTAAATCTACGTTGTCGGTCGTGACACCCGAGCTCCTAAATCTATGTGCCGTGTTCGTGACACCCGATCCCCATAATTCTACGTGCCGGTTCGTGACACCCGATCCCTAATTCTACGTGCGAGTTGTGACACCCGATCCCTAATCTCATTCTTATCCAATTCATCAAGCCTTTCTCTCTTACAAGGCATCATCCAATATCATTACCTTTTAGTTCATCAAGCCTTCTTGATACCAAGGACATCATTCATAACAAAGAGATTAGGTCTTTATCAAGATTTGAAATTTAATGCTTCATTCATGAATGGGTTGAAGTACAAAACGCCCCATACCATCCTTCTGCTTCCACACCTATTACATCTCCTCTCTACCTACACAATCGCCATATTTACCTCTAGCACGCACCCCATATATATTAAAATAAATCATGCATACACAAAATTAAGCCTATAATGAGAAGACTTTATTAATACTACCCCAACACATATCATTCGCTAATTAAGAGTTTACTAAGAATAGCCTCTAAAAACCATAAACCTTACCCTCACCGAAGAGATCGTGAATCAAGCAAGCATTTCCTCATTCTTGTTGTATCGTGCGTTCGTTTCTCTCTCTTTTTCGGCTCTCTTTGTTCTTTCTATTTTTTCTTTTCAAACCCTCTTTCTTTTAACCCTAAACTATCATCTAATTTTAAGTATAAAAGATGGCATATTTAATAACCATTAATTAACTTAGGTTACCCTTTTTACCCCAAGTAATTAGAACCTTATTAACATTAACCCACCACTTTATAATTAAAGCTAGGAGGAGGGAAAATAGTCCAAAACGCCCCTTTTAATATAAAATTAACAGAAAGCCGACCAGCCTGGGATCTGCGCAGCCTTGTCATTTTGTGGACGGGCCGTCTCGTGCTGCGACTGGTCCGTCCTGCTGTTCCGTCACAAAGTTCAAAAACTTGATTTTGTTTGGTGTTGGTGAAGGGCCTGTGACGGTTCGTCGTGGACACGACAAGTCCGTCCTGCCACCATTCCGAGTGACGTAAGAGGTCGCTTCTCAGTGACCCAATTTTCAAATTCTGTAAGTTGTTTTGGAACGGACCCCCTCGACGGTCCGTCGTGCCCATGACGGTCCGCGTGGGGTAGTGGTCTCAGCCCAGTTTCCAGAAATAAAAATCTGCTGCTCAGAAACGGACCCCCTAAACAGGTCGGTACAATAGATACCAATTTACCCATGTTCTCCTCGCCCCAACGATCATGAGACGTAAAACAAGAGTTGTGCAAAAGGAAGTACCTGAATCTGTGGTAAAAGGGTCGTGGTATCTTTTGCATATCTCCTCCTTCTCCCAAGTGGCTTTTCAACCCGCGATTTTCCATTGCCACCCTGATGATGCATCTCCCTTGGACTCACACTGCGAACTTCTCTATCTAAAAATAGCAATAGGCCCTCCTCATAAGACAAATTTTCATCAAGCCAAAAACTGAATCCCCAACGGATAATGTAGTTTCCATCCCCATGGTATCTTTTCAAATCGACACATTTGTATACCGGATGTTACTCCGGAGAGGGCTGAGGCAAAGTCTAATCATAAGCCACCTTTCCTACTCGCTTCAAAACTTAAAAATGGACCAATTCACCTCGGACTAGCTTACTCTCTTTTACCAAATCGCATCACAACTTCATGGATGAACCATTCAGCCAAAACCTGTTCACATGCCATGAACTCCAACAAATTCCCTAACCCTTCGATCTGCATACTCCTTTGGCCCACTTTGAGCCGCTACTCAAGGCTTTCTTGAAATGGATTTCACCTTTTCTAACGAGTCCCTCAAAAAGGTCAGGACCACCCCAAGGTCAACCTCGAATGCATCAAACAAAACCAATGGGAGACCTACACTCCTCCCTAACAATGCTTGGAAGGCAGCCAATCAATACTTGAGTGGATAGCTATGATTGTTATTGAAAAACTCGCTAAGGGTAAGAAGTTATCCCATTGACCACCCGAATTTCTAGCCACATGCACGAAGCATATCTCCAACCTTGATCGTACGCTCAGACTGACCGTCGGTCTGAGGATGGGACGCAGTACTAAAGATCAAACCTAGCTACCTAACTTCGGCAATGCAAATGTTCTCCAAAACATAAAGAAATACGTACCTCTATCTGAATTATATGATGGCAGTGGAAACTCCATGCAATCGAAACAACTTCTGAGATGTAAAGTTGGCTAACTTCTCTGCATGTAACTTTAAGCAACTTGACCCGGAATGAAATGAGAAGACTTAGTTAACCTTTATGAACAATCACCCAAATAGATCGTACTTACCCATCGTCTTTGGAAGACCAACACGAAGTCCATTGACAATTCTCCTCCCATTTCCATTCCGGAATGGCATTTCTCTGAAGGGTTCCTCGGCGGGGCCTTTTGGGTTGTGTTCTACTTGTTACTTTTGACAGTTTTGACATTTGGTAAATAAAATCACAATATCACGATTCATTCTAACTCCACCAAGAAGTGTTTGCTTTAGGTCACGGTACATTCTTGGTTGCACCGGGACGGTATCGAATACCTTGAACTATGAGCCTCTGTCAGATAGTTGTTGAATTCACATCATCGACGCGGGGTACAACATACCCTCCCTTAATCCCAAAAAAACACCTTCCTCATCGATTGTCGCTTCTTTAGGCCTCCCTTTTTTGCCAACACTTATCTCGGAATACGGATCAATTTTTCATCATTTTAACTGGCTGCCCTAATTCTTGTAAAGGAAGGAAGGATCTTGCCTCCAACACCAAGCTAAAAATCCTTCCCTTCTCAATTTAATTATAATCTTCATAAGGTCCTTAGACAGAATCTGAACTTCTCTAGCAATGGGCATCTAGAAGCTTCAGTGAGCTAGACTTCACATGCTTCCCGCCCTTTCTAACTATACGCATCCCTACAAACATTCGCCCTTCCCCGGATATACAAAATAGTGATTCGTTAGTCCTCAGGTAGTTCCATCCATCTCCTCTGTCTCAAGTTCAAATCTTTCTGAAGTAAAAGACATTAACTTGAGGCTACCGATGATCCGTATTAGACCTCAACTTAACCCCATATAAATGAGTGTCTACATTGCTTTAATGCAAACACTACCGCTGGCCCAATTTCCAAATCATGGAGTGGTGATAGTTACGTTAATGCACTTTAATTTGTCTTGAAGGCATAAGAATCACATTCTTCTCTTGCATTAGCACTGCACCCAAACCCGAATAGGATTGCATCACAAATAGACAATGTGAAACTCTTACCTTGCCACCTGGGCATGGTGAATTGGTTGCAGAGTAGTCAACAGAGTCTTGGAGCTTTCATGAAAGGCTTTCATCACACTCATACGACCATCCAAATGGACATTGTTTGCTTAGTCAAGTTCGGTCAATGGGAAGCAAAAGAAGGAAGAAAATCCCATGACAAAATTCGAGACCGGTAGTAACTGGCTAAACAACAAAGGCTTCTTTATTCTGAAACATAGAGGTCTTTACCCAATCGTTCACTACTTCGGACCTGAGAAGGAATCCACCATCACTCCATCCTTAGACAAACACGTGCCCCAAAGAAGGACATGCATCTTAGCCAAAACTCACACTTAGAGAACTTGGCATAAGCTTTTTTTCTTCCCCTCAACATTTCCAATACAATTCTTCAAATGTCCTCATGTTCCATCCTTACTTTTTAGAGTATATAAGAGATCACAATTAAATGATCACAAAGAGATCCAAATATGGCTTTGGCTTTAATAAAAATCCCGGTCATCAAACATTATTGAACGCAAACAGGGCATTCGTAAGACCAAAAGGACATCACTTAAAATTCGTAATGCCCATACCCCCATGGTTCGAAAAAGCATCTTTGGCCACATTCCGTTGCCGATTTTCAATTGATGATAACCGGATCTCAAAGTCAATCTTAGGAGAAGGACCACAAGCACCTTTGTAACTGTCGACAAGTCATCAATGCGAGGAAGGAAGGGAAGAGGGGGGGATACTTGTCTTTATGGTTCCTGTTCACACTGCCGGTAGTTTATGCACATCCGAAAACCACAAGCCTTCTTATTCACAAACAAAACGGAGCACCCAAGGAGATGCACTTGGTCTAATTGGAAGGCCTTTGCTCAACAACTCTTGAAGTTGGGCTTTTAACTCTCTGAACTCCGCGGGGAGCCATTATATAACGGGGGGTATAGAAATGGGGGGAAGTACCCGGTTCAGATCAATACAGAAGTCATATCTGTATCTGGGTAATCCAGGAAGATCTGCAGGGAACACATCCAGAAAAACTCACGAACACCGGAAAAAACCGACTCAATCGAAGGACGAGGGATGACTTGGGTTAGTGTCATCATTGAGATTGCCAAAGAAAGCTAAAACACCCTTGACTAACCCATTTTCTTAGAACGAAGAAAGGAGTGATACGCAACCGGATTGGGAATTGTAGTCACCCTCCCCACACTAAACGAATCTGTCCCAAGGCTTGGCTACACGTCACCGTTTAGCATTACAATCAAGATCGCAAATTGCGGGAGAGAAAGCCGAAGTCATATACAAGAATTACATCAAAATCCAATCATTCTAAGAGAACCAAATCTACATTAAGACGTGGTGATCCCCACAAAAGTTCACCAAACAAGACCTATAACCTTCCAATACCTAGACTCACCCACCGGAAGTGAAAACACGAATTAGACATAATCAAAGTAATTCACAATGAAAATTTAACCATTCTTTTAGCAAAGAGGAGATACATAAGAAAAAAAATGTGGATCCAGGGATCGAACAATACGGAGAAGGCCATTGCAATCACAAACCGGGGAAGATTACCTGTGACAGACAGCATTAGATGTCATCCGCCTCCGATCTTCCCAGGAAAAGCAGGGAAAAGCATAACATGGGACCCTTTCGTTTGTTCGGTCCGTTTGCCCCTACCAGGGGTGATGTATAGTGGCTCCAATTTGCCCATCACCCAGGCCGTTTTGGTGGACCACCCATTACCTCGACCACCAGTCCTCCAGGAATATACACGGTCTCTACCATGACCACATCTACCTCTAGCTATTGGGGGTCCTCATAACTCTGTTTTGCAATTCCTTCTAATTGTACAGTCTCCCACAGCCAAACACTCTCTATAGTCAAAGCATAGGTTTCTCAGAGAAGTTGTGACCGGATGAGGTGGGAACCCCCAAATACAGTCGTAGTTGAAGACTGAATGGTCGGACTGAATTACCTCCTGAAACCCGTGTCCTCGGCGTAAGAACCATTAAACTCACTCCCTGACCGAAAAACCTTTAGGATGTCGATGCCATGGTGAAGTCATCTGGCTTACACTCCCTTTACCGCTATCACGAAAGTCTACACTTCTTGAAGATTTCGCGTGGGCCGCTACCGGTTTAAGGCTGTGGTTGTTGTGAAATTCCAAAATCGGGAAGTATCACAACAAGAAACATCTATGATCAAATTACTAAACAAGAGTATTCTAAGAGCTTAAAATCAAACAAAAGCTAGTCTATGCCCGGAACTTCAAGGCATCAAGACATAAGGGAAAGGACATCCAGTCCAATCTAGAAGCAATGTAGCTCACCCTGCAAGATCCGGTGTGATGCATTTGTGACGATAAGACTGGCTAGAATTGCGGTTGAGTTGAAGACACGACGCCGTTTGATGCACTCCACAATAAACAAGAGAAAAAAACAATAAAGTAGGGCGGGTCAGTAATAATCTCAGATAACATCATAATAAAATCAACAATATTCGTAAAGGTAATAGCAACAAGTATATAAACATTCAATTTATAATATCACCGATCATTTATCTATGAGGACCCTCAAGCCTGCCACACCATACTCTTTTGGGAAAACAGGTTCCATTAAGATTGAGTATATTAACATCTTTCAAGATTCATTATCTTTATTTCCTCTGTTTGTCGGTACGTGAACACTCCGCTACCCCTACACTAAGTGTCGGTACGTTGACACTCAATCCCTTAAACTAGGTGTCGGAACGTGACATCTGATCCTCTTAATTCACGGGAAGTGTTCGTGAACCCGCGACCCCAAAGCTAGTGTCGGTTCGTTGACCCACCCAATCCCCTAATCTACGGTGACAGGTTCGTGACAACCGATTTCCCCAATTCTACGGCCGGTTCGTGACACCCGATCCCCTAATTCTACGTGTCGTTCGTGACACCGATCCCCTAATTAATTCTTATCAATTATCAAGCCTTCTCGTCTTACCAGGCATCACAATCTCATTACTTTTAGTGCATCAGCCTTCTTTTATAACCAAGGCAATCATCATTAATCAAAGAGATTAGCGTCTTTATCAAGATTGGGGAGGATTCAATCGCTTCATCATTGCTTGTTTCATCACAATTATATATATATAATCACATCAGCATGCAAACAAGTAAGCATATAGAGACTTTATAATACATAACCAACACAATCTTAGTATAAGAGTTTACTACGATAGCGCTAAAAACCCATTAACCTACCTCAACGAAGATTCGTGACAAGCAAGCAATTCACTTCAAATTATTGTTGTATCTTTGTTCGTTTCTCTCTCTTTTTCGGTCTTCTTGGTTCTTTCTAATTTTTCTGTATTCAAACCCTCTTCTGTTAACCCGTAATAATGCATTTCATTAAGGTAATAATAGTATGGCATCTTTTGTATCTAAAAACGCCCCTTAAAATAAATTACAGAAAGAAATCAGACCAGCGATTGCGGCACGCTGTGATGGGCCGTTCGCTATGTGCCTGAGACGGTCGTCTTACTGTCCGTCACAAAAGTGTCAGAAAAAACTGATTTTTGAGTGAATGCCTCTGTGACGGTCCGTCGTGGACACGACGGTCGTCCCTGCCCATTCCGTCATGGTTCGAGAGTCTGCCTTCTCAGGCCACAATTTTCAAAATTGCTAAGGTGTTTGGAACGAGACCCCATCGACGGTTCCGTCGTGCAATACGGTCCGTCGTGGGGGCCGTTGTCTCAGCCAGTTTTCCAGAAAATAAAAAATTGCGCTCAAAACGACCTAAACAGGTCGTTTACAGGAATCACATAACCTGATCAGATAAGGTTTTCTCCACCATGTAATATCCTGAACAAATTTCCTCTATAGATTCTTTCGAGATGCCCAGGGTGTACATCTGATCTACAGCCCTTCCATTATTGTTAATGCAACATTGCATACCACAATGTATCCTGGATTTCTTGTTATGTAAAAAAACTCGACAGTTAGATGAATCGAAATTGTACAAAGAAGTTGGTACGGAATATGGGTTGGAATATAGCATTGTACTAGAATAATGAGATTCATGATCTAAGTAATGTCGAGTTGTTCCAAAAGACGCACCTAAAGCGTTTTGGAACAACGGTCATGAGGAATGTGATTCACTACTAATGACGACTCTTTTGAAGATCGAGTTTACGATATGGGAAAAGACTAGAAGAGTTTCAGCCATGTTGTACCAGTTTTTGGATACAAGGAAGGGCTTTAAAACTACAATTCATTAGGAAGTGGCTTGAATTTCACGAAGAACCCGAAATAGTGGTTGGGACAAATTTAGGAAGGAGACCAGAAATCATTTAAGTGACACACATAGTTTTTTTCCCCACCAATTTTCTTTCGCAATACTACAGTCGGACTCATCATGGACAAAAAATTCCAAGTGTCCCATCAAGTGTTAACTGAGAGAATCTAGCTATATGGTACGAGAGACAAACTACATAATGTAATGAATGACAAATTAGGACTCACTCTCACAACAGCTTATATATATTCTATTATATATATATATATATAGATTAATATATATATCTATGTAACAACCCTAGGTCGGTTTTGAGATTAGGACTGTTTTGACTCTTTCTGAAAAAATTTAACGGGGTTATTTTTAACTATTGGATAACTACAGTACTAGTTGACGAAACTTTTAGTAATAGTAATATAGCTAACAGATTAGATTAGTGGGAGTTTCACGGTTTTAATAAACTCTTGTTTAGATTAGAAAAATAAAAAGGGGGGGGGTTGGAGCAGGCAAGACAGGAAGAAAATTACCGCGTAAGTGAGAATATGAGGAGGAGAAACAATAACCATTGTTAACGAAAACAAGGAACTTCTCATTCCCTTTTCAATTCTACAAAGGTATGTTGTAGGCATTAATTTGGTTTGTTTGTTATAATTATATTATTACATGGATAGTTATATATCAAGTGGGGAAAACGATTTGTATTATTTAATTAATAAAGGGAAAACGATTTGTATATATTATAATTAAAAAAACGGCACCCCGGATGTATTTAAATCCATTAATGACCATCATTCTGATGGTGTACTTGGATTTAAGGGTTGATTTGTATGTTATTTTATTATTTTAGTTCTTGTTGTTATCATTTTAATTGATGGGGAAAAAAATGAAAAAAAGGGCAAATGGAAGTGGCATCGTTACTTTCCATAGCAAGCATGGAAATTTGTTATTTAAGTTTATTATATTTGTAGGAGATCTGCCAATCATTGGGCAATCATATGTCAATGATTGGCATTTGGTTAAAAGGAAAAATAATTCTTTTTTTGAATATGTCATATTGGTTACAGTTTAGATTTTTTCTGGGAAAATCGTGACCATTGTAGACCGATTGTGTCATGCGTGGTATTGTTAATTGGTGGAGTTGATTCTTAGTTTATTTAATTATCAAATCAAGGTACTAGTTTTGACATATTGAGATAGATAATTAATTATTAGATGTACACCATATGGTCAAATATTGAATGTTAGGGTATTTAAGAAATTAAGGTTAAATTCTTGGCTTGAAATATGACAATTTGGCATATAAACTTGTGCAATTTTTGGGATTTGATTAGAGATATGAGTGAGTTTTGAGGTTAATGGTTGTACCTATACTAATTTAATTCTACAAACTCGCTTATTTAACGACCTTGCATCATTGGTAATATCGTGAGGTTTCGAAACTTTGCATAAAGGGAATGAAACTATTTCAAGATTCGTGACCAACGAATTCGCAATTCAGTATGTTAAGACTTTTAGACTTGGTCTGAAGATATTTTCCTAATTAAAGATTAAAAAAATTAAAAGAGACAAATGGGTAAGGGCGAAGATGGGGGTCTCATATCAATGGTTTGACGGGCATTGGTACGATAACCGGTTTTTATAAAATGGAACGTTACTACTACCGACAGAACGCGGAGTTGTAATTTGAGAATGTTAGCATATGGGCACAGTTGATATATATTGACTTGAAACGTGTGTGATTGCGTGTTTTCTTATTACACCTGTATATTTGGTGTAATCGAGTGTGGTATGGGTAGTATGGTCATAGTGACTGATTAGTGAATCACAATCTCCTTTATTGATATAAATATATTTTGGTACCTGCATTGACATGAAAGATTGATTGTAAATTTGGTCACGTGAGATCTACGTGCGAAAATTGTTTGATATTATTATAGTGCCGTTGATATTGTCCCGCACAGACACGTGTAGATCGTCCTGTTGGTATATGGACCCCCCCTCGCGAGTCCCCCCATGGGTCCATGAAATCTCGATGTATTTCCGATGAGTATCATGTATGAACGGTTGAGTGAGTCTGGGTATTCTAGACATATCATTACATGGTATCATATTGGCATTGCATTTCAGACCCTCATTCCATTACTGCGATGACTATTATGTTTCGTTTGGATGTTTGAAAAATTTAAATGTTGATTTCCTTTATTGATGAAACTTAAATCGCAAGGGTATACTATATATATATATATATATATGATTATCTAGATATAGTATATATATAATCCTCATAATTAATTAATTATTATTCTAATTATTCCCGGCTATTAACATGACATACACTTTTAAGAATATTAATACTGAATATTCATATATTACCCTTTAGTATCAACGAGTCATGAATAACAACACTAATTTTTTATATTATAATCATTCCAAAAAGAAATTAACAGATATAAAATTGGTAAATTATTTTCATTAATTTTAATCAGGATAAGGAAATCAGTTTCTCCACATAATAATCATTAATCGGATTTTAAAAATATATTTTATATTTATATAAAGATCACCCATACCTAGCTACTTGTCAATTATTCTACTTTACTTAAAAATAGATATACTTTATTTAGTACTGTTAAATTACAGTATGTTTTGAGTATGTAAACTAAAGTATAACATACTTAGTATAAATACATTTTTTGGAAAATTTATTTCTTAATATAGAATTTCTATAGTGAATGAGATGATTAAAATTCATGTTCATAACATACATAAAAATATTTTTTATAATGAATTTGAAAAATATTTCAATAGCTACAATCAATAACTTAAAATATTTTAAAATCGATAGACATCGTACAGAGATTGAAATAGTAGTTTAATGTTTTTTCAAACACAATTTAAATTCGCTTAATTCTGTAAATATGTAGTTTTTATACGTAGTTAAATTTTTAAAAACATATATGTTAAATAGCAGTTTAATTTTTTAAACATAATAATTAATAAATGGAAAATTACAATATAAATGAGTAACTATCTTGGGTTGTCAGGGGTGTTGGTGTATGATCCGACACTTCCTGAACTCATATGATTTTAATAGTTCGTTAATGTATAAGTGTGTATCGATTCAAAAGTATTTGACTTTGACTGTTCTTATTAGCGATCTTACATACTTTCTTTTTGAAAAGGTTTACGGTCTTAAATTACAGTAGGGTTGATGTATGTAATAAAGTATAACATAATTAGTATATAAGCAATTTTTTTCTGAAAATAATTTCATTTATATAGAATTTTCTTCTATCGAAATTAGATGATAAATTCATGTTAATAATAATACATAAATATTTTTTATAATGAAATTTTAAAAAATTTCAATAGCGACAACCCCAACTTAAATATTTTTAAATCGTAGACTCGACATAGATTGAATAGGTGAGTTAAATGTTTTTTCAAACACAATATTTTAAATTAGCTTAATTCTTAAATAGTATGTTTTAATACGTCGTTAAATTTTTTAAAAACATAATTCTTAAATATCAGTTTAATTTTTTAAAACATAATAATTAATAAAATGGAAACTTACAATATAAATGAGTAACTATCTTGGGTTGTTTGTTATATCGAGACTTCTGAACCATATGATGTTTTAGTAGTGTCGTTATGTTATAACCACCAAAAGTTGCACACATCGAAAAAAAAATTCAAAGTATTGTATACTACCTTATGACTGTTCTTACAAAGCTATCTTAACATAATGTCTTTTAAAAAAACCATTTAAATATGTATTTAATTTTATATCATATAAATCCAATAAAATTTGTTATTTCAAATAATTCCTCTAATTAGTTTTAAAAAATGTATTAATCGAGAGAAAATAGTAGTAGTAGTAATTTTTCAGAATATGTATTTGAATGCTTTTATCCTTTAACTTTACTATTTTTTAACTAAAAATGGGGGAAAAGATCAGTTGTTATTTCTAAAAAAAAAGAGATTTAAGTTTTTTCAATTCAAAAACAAAATTTGTTGGTCATTATCATTATCTATTATATTCACTATTTTAGTTAAATGGCAAAAATGTCAAAAAAAACTAACTTATTATAGTGTGAACAGTCATTTTATCATTACATCAATTATGCAAACAATTTTCCTAAATTGTTGTTTTAAGAAATTTTGAGATGTGAATAATATTTATGGGCAAAGTAAAAACAAACACAAAAATGTAAACTATCTCTTGATTTTTAAATTGAAACACATATTGTAGGACAACTATTTTTAGTATAGTGGACAAGTAAAGATAGACACGTGGATTAATTCATAAACCATTTCTTAAAATCTAAAATGACACATTAATTTATATGAGTATTGTGATAAAACACTCATATAAATTACTCGTCGTTTAAAAAAGAATAACATATTTTCCTTTTTAATTTTTTTTTAAAAAATGACCACTTTTCTTTTTTGAAAACACTTTAATTTTAATTTTTTATCTGATATTTTTATGATCACGCAATTAAAAAATATAAAATACATTTAACATTACTTTAATTTATAACTACAAATATTCAATCAAACCAAACCTTCTTTTTGTTGAAAAAATAAAGTAGATTTTTTAAAAAAAAGTAATATATGTAAATTTCAAAGTGAACAATTAAAATTAAAAACAATTTTAAAATATATAGTGTTTACCTATTTGAATGTAATTCAAATTTTGGTCTAACTTGTGATAAAGTCATATCGGGCAAACTTCGAAAATCTCCCACTAGGGGCATTCTTTGTAAGTCGTCATTTGCCTTTTGACTCGGCTTGATCAGCAATAAATATTGAAAAGAAAACAAGATACAAAACGACCAAATCAAAACGCAACTTTTCCCTAGTGGATTACTCTTTGCGGCAACTTTTGGACTTTGCAAATCTTTACATGAAGTTTTTATTGTTTATATTTATATTAATTTTTACCTCATATTCTAATTGTTTACAAAAGGATTCTGTTTCGCCTCTTTTTTTTGTTATTTAGAAAAGATGGACTTCTGCTTCTTTTGATAATATTTGAATTTCCTTTTTACGTGAGTGTTTTTAAAATCATAAAATTAACGACAATTTGTAAGTTTTGACATAACTTTAATTCGTGACTACAAGAATAGAAATTTTCTTTCTTTTCTGTAACTGTGGTGTCAAGTAACAAAAATTTTCTTTTTGAAACACAAGAAATAGAACTCTTTGGAAAAATCATATGAAATAGTAGTTATATTTAAGTTAAATAAAAAGAAAGTTTTAATTCTTTCAAAAATGAACAAATAACATTGAGTCGAGGGAATCTTTTTTCGTTTGGAGGGGGTGGGGGGAATGAGCATAGTGCGAGAATCTTTCTATTTGGTTGAACTCAAACGTACATCTTGCCTCTCGCTAAAGAACGGAGGGACTCCAAAATTCCCAAAATATTCATAATTAATTTGAGAATGAAAGTTTGGTAGATCCAAGATGGATAAAAAGCTTAAAATAGTGTTTTATTTTTGAATTTACAGACTCAAAGTTATTTATAATTTTATATTAGTAAACAATATTGTTACCTTGGTGGTGCTCTACCAAACTTTTTTCTTGTTTAATATATATATATATATAATATATATATATAGTATTATAAGATATCTATATATCCTAATATATATATATTATATATATTCACTCGTTTGTTTAATATATTTATACGAATAATAACTATCTGTGAACAGAGGCGAAACAAGGATTTTTAATAAGAGATCAAAATGTGTAGAAATAGATAGTCGATGAATGTACAGGTATATACGTTAGATAATTGTATATTAGTTATAACTACTATGTATATGTATCAATTATTATATTGTATTTATATATTTTCATACACTTTGAATTCATATACAATGAATAGAGTTAAAACAACTATATTTTGTACAAATATAAATGTATGGGGAGCAGAGATATATGTTTGTGTTTGTATATCCCGCTCTCGATCACTGTAACGACCTGTTTAGTCGTTTTGAGCACATATTTTATATGCCTGGAAAACGGGCGAAGTGACGGATGCCACGACGGACGTCAACGGCACGACGGACCGTCGTGGAGGTGTCGTTTCAAAACACTTTTGGAAAAATCTGAAACTTTGGGTACTGAACTCGACTCTCTGAACTTCGTAACGAAATGGCAGGACGGACCGTCCACAGGTGTGACGTCGCCTCAATAAGTCCAGTGCAATTCACTCTCTTACCTTGCGACGGACCAGCAGACGGACCGTCGCATGGCACGACGTCCCTTCAGGGCTGCGTAGCCCCAGGCGGGGGGGTCGGAATCCTGAGTATTAATTTAAGGGGCGTTTAGGGACTAGTTCCTTCCTTCCTGCTTTTAAATTCTAAAGTCTAATGGGTGTAATGTTAATAAGTTCTAATTACTTGAGGGTTAAATAGAGGTAACCTTAAGTTGTTGTGAATTTTAGTCGTCATCTTTTAAAACTTAATTATATGATAATTAGGGTAAAGAAAGAGGGTTTTTTGAATAAGAAAGAAAAAGAACAGCAAGCGAGAGAGAGAGAATTGATCAAGGAGAAGGGACGAACGAAGCTTTGAAGAAGCTTGTTTGATCGCCATTCTTCGGTGAAGGTAGGTTATGGTTTTTTATATGGCTATTCGTAGTAAACTCTTAATAGCGAATGGATGTGTGGTTAGGATGATAAAGTCTTCTATAGCTAATTGTGTGCATGCATGATTGGTGATTTTATATATAGAATTGTGGATAAACAGCTGATGAAGCTATCGAATCCAAATCTTGATATAAACCTAATCTCTTGTTAATGATGATGCCTTGGTATAAAAGAAGCTTGATGAACTTAAAGTGATTGATATGATGACGCCTGGTATAAAAGACGGCTATGATTAATAGAACGAATTAGTGGATCGGAGTGTCCACGTACAACACATAGATTTACGGTCGTACGGGTGGTCACGAACCGACACGTAGATGTTAAGGGGATCGAGTGTCACGACCGACTCATAGATTAAATGGATCGGTGTCACTACCGACACGTAGATGTAGGTGATCGATGTCCTACCGACACATAGATTTAGTGGGGCCGCGGTGTCACCACGTAGATTAGGGTATCGGAGTGTCCCTTCCCGGCACAATAGATTTTAGGGATTGGGTTCACGAACCGACCACGTAGATGTAGGGATCTCGGATGTCATGTACCAACACATAGATTTATGATTGGGTGTTCACGAACCGACACGTAGATTTAGGGATCGAGTGCCACTTTCCGGACACATAGTGAGTAGGGGATCGGATGTCACGTACCGACCCAGAGGATTAATGAATACGAGGGGATTCGGAGTGTCACGTACCGACCAACACGAGAAATATAGATAATAACTCTTGAAAGATGCTAATACCTCAATCTAAAGAACATGTTCCCAAAAGAGTAATGGTGTGGAGGCGTGAGTCCTCATAGATATGATCGTGATAATATAAAATGATGTTTGTACTTGTTGCTCATCACATGTTAAGAATATAGAGTTTGATGTTATATACTTATCTTGAGATATATTGCTTTCTATTTTTGAGTTGGCCGATGATTATCTACGTCGTAACTTGTGGTTGTTTTACCCCCTACTTTTATGTGTTTTCCTTTTGTTTCATTGTGGAGGGCAGCAAACTTTCCGTCAGTCCTCGACTCAACACAGTATTCTAGATCAGTCTTCGTCACGCGCCTAAGGACCCCTCAATGAGCAAAAATCGTGATCAATAGTCACCGGATCTCATGGTGATCTAATGCTTCTAGCTTGGACTGGATTCTCTCTTCCTATGTCCTTGATGCCTTGAAGTTCGCATAGACTAGCTTTTGTTTGGTTTTAGCTTCTTAGAATCTCTTAGTTTAGTAATTTGATCATCAGGTTCTTGTGGTGAATGACTTCCAGATTTTTGGAATAATAGATGTTGAATTTTAGAATGTTATTGAATTGTCTTTTATTTATGAGTTAAAGTCTTCCGCATTGCTTTTAATGTTGAGTATTAAATCGAAATGTTAAGGTTTAGATTGGTTGGTTCGCTCACTAGTGAAGGTAATTGGTGCCAGTCGCGGCTGTTTGGTCGTGACAAAATTGGGTATCAGAGCATTAGGTTCGTTGGTCTCATCACACAAAACCAGTCGTATGAGTCCTTAAAGAAGGAACGTTAGGGGGACGCCTTTACTTTTCTTGAGAGGCTATAAACTCAGAAATTCCATTCTTTCTTTCTTCATTTCGTGCTATAACTTGGGTCCAATTGGTATCTAGGTGATACAAATTGGTATCCTTTGACCATTGTTTACTCTATTCGCAATGGTTAGAACTGAGCAACACGACTACGCCACTCAACACAGCAAGTACAAGATCCATCTGAGCCATGCCACTGGGCTGTACTCGAATGGAATCTGGGGCAAAGGCCGAGTAGAGGTCGTGGGAGGACATCCTCCTAGGGAAGAGGGAGCACCTAGCCCATCTGGTATATAGGGCGGTAACTCCTCCACCGACTGAGGAAGTAATAAGAGAGGGGAGGATGGGAGAAATGAACAATACACCAATGAGGAAATGCCACCAGACCCACCTACCCCCGAGATGATCCAATCAGGTTCTCGCTTATCTTACTTAGTGGGTTTCTGACCAGGCAGACCCCCCATGTTGGTCTCTGCACCAACACCCCCCCTCCGTTTCAGAGGTACGACATTCATCCACTATGGCCCTCGTATGGCATGCCTCATTGGACAAGGCAATTTCCCGCTTGACTACTGGGCCTATAATGAACAAATGATCATCATGAACTTTTCAGTAAGGTCTAACTTGAAACCTCCATCTTCAAGGCTGCAGAATCTGAGGAACCTAACGATTTTCTGTTGAACTGTCATGAGCTACCTACACAAGAGGGGGTATAGTAGAACGGTTTTGGTGTTTAGTTCCGTGAGTTATGCGTGTTTCAAGGGAACGCAAAAATGGGGGGCTTCAAATGTTGAGTGTCCAACCAACAGAGGCACCACCTATGACTTGGGCGCTCATTCTCTACTTTTTTATGGAGAAGTAATCCTCCCTGACTCTTTGATGGCTAGACAAGGGACGAGTTCCCTTGAGCCTAGAGCAAGGTAGGAAATGTCGGTCAAATTCATATGAGGCTAAGTTTCGTGCACATCCAGAATGCCCAAAGGCCACCCCCAACTATTTGTCAGTCCACAAGCGCGTATTTCCGCCGTTTTGTGAAGGGTTGAGAGCACAGTGCGAATTTTTCATTCGCCTTAACAGGTAAGCGGCTGACGGCAAAATCTTCAAGAAGTGGTAGATTTCGTGTAGATGTGGAAGGAAGTGACGCCCAATGAATTCACCACGGGCATCGACATCAACAGGGTTTCGAAGGAGGGTGAAGTTTAATGGTCTACTTAGAGGGACAGGGTTCCGGAGGTTACTACTCAGTTCGACCCATTCAGTCTTCACTAAGACTGTTGGTTGGGGTCCCACCCTCAGACCGGTCAAACACTTTCTCTGAGTAACCCATGTCCCGACTCCATAAAGTGTTATGGATGTTGGGGGACTGGACAGATTGGAGGAAGTCCAAGACACAGAGTATAGTCCCCAATAGCTAGAGCAGAGGTGGGTAATGGTAGAGCCGTTATTTCTCGGAGGACGCGGTGGGTCTAGGCTAATGGCGGTCACCAAAACGGCCGGAGGTGATGGGCAAACTGGAGCCACTACAATCACAACATGGTAGGGGGCAACGGACAAACAAACGAAAGGGCCATTGTTATCTTTCCCCTGGGAGATTCGGAGGCGGAGACAGCTGAATGTGTCATCACAGGTAATCTTTCTGGTTTGTGATTGCATGTCATCTGTATTGTTTGATCCTGGATCCACATTTTCTTATGTATCTTCCTCATTGGCTAATGGTTAAATCTACATTACTTTTTACTTTGATATGCCATTCGTGTTTCTTCTATTCTACATTCTACTCCCGGGGGTGAGTCCTGGTAGTGAAAAGGTATATAGGTCTTGTTTGGTGAACTTTGTGGGGAGCAACCACTTCTATGTAGATTTTGTATCTTGTATGAAAGGTTGATTTTGACGTAATTCTGC